>JAUIMW010000354.1:0-18725 GCA_033557785.1 Enochrus cinctus | reverse complement strand
ATCACTAATTAAATCTGATTTTAAACCTCACTATTTTTCTATTTTCTTTACTAGCACATTTGCATGATGTTCACCACTTTTTTCTCCGTTTTGTATCCTCGAAATCTTGTTCTCCCATGTGTAAAAATCTCTCTTCAGAAAACTGTATTATTTTCCAGAAGAAGAGATGTGACAGCTCTTCATCGAGTAAAGTAGCTAGCTGACGTCTAGATCGAGACGACCGTTAGAAAAAAGTTGCTTTTTTTACTTTTTAATATTTGTGCGGTTGTTGTGCGGATTGATACTAGATCTAAAACTGACGAACATAAGCCTAAACGCTGTTGCGCCAACTTTGAGAGGCAACGCGAGTCATCCCAGTTTCGCTCCATATTGGTGACGATCTGAAACTCGACCACCCTGCCAACTTTGATGGGAGAAGGTGCGAATCTTGATCCAGATTTGGGACTTTAGTGCAAACATTGATGGTAGACAAATCTGCCAAATCTTGCCCGTTGCATGTACTCTGGAGGCAGCATCTCCTGTAATATTAGATTGCCAACCACATTTATAATGATTTTTTGTTTTGCTTGGGACTGATTTAGTTTTGCTTAATTATTTTTCACTGCTTAATTTTGCCTGCTTACACTGTAATTAGTCTAAAACTAAAACTGTGTAAAAGCATTAGATTTTCAATAAATTGGTTCTATTAGTTAAATTGGTGCTTTATATATTTGTGGGACTATGAACCCTGGTTATTGCCATCTACGCTAAGTTATATAGGCTAAAAGTACCTGACTGCTAGAAAAATTGAAACCTATTTTGTGCATTCACTATCATAATTCACGGAATGATTTCACTCTACATTTCTATGTGTGTTTTTTTTATTATATCGATTATTTCTACTCATTGTCATCCATGGAATTTAAAATGGAAAAGGAGCAGTTGCGAGCAATATTTTTGTGCGAGTATAAACTAGGCCATAAAGCAACAGAAGTGACTCGTATACCAACAAGGCATTCGACCAAGAAACCGCAAATGAACGTACGATACAACTTGGTTTCAAAAATTTCGAAATGGCGATGAAAGTTTTGAAGATGAAGAAGGACGTGGGCGGTCTTCGGCAGTTAATAATAAGGAAATGCAAGTGTTGATAGAGACAAATCCGCGTAAAACAATTCAAGAGTTTGCTGCTTGTCTCCGACAAATCGTCGTTCTGCGCTTCTTTGAAGCAACAACAACGATCCATTCTTGGATCGTATTGTAACATGCGATGAAAAATTGATCCTATATGACAATCGGAAACGATCAGCACAATGGTTAAACCACGACGAAACTCCATAGCATTTTCCAAAACCGATGTTGCACCCAAAAAACACGATGGTGACGGTTTGGTGGTCACAAGCCGGTCTGATCCACTATAACTTTCTGAACCAAGAAGAAACTATCACGGCGAAATGTATTGTCAAGAAATAGACGAAATGCACTGAAAATTGCAAGAATTATGCCTGGCATTAGTCAACAAGATGGGTATCATTCTTCTTCATGATAATTCCCCACCACATGTCGCACTTTTGACGCTGCAGAAACTGACTGAATTAGGCTATGAAACTTTGCCTCACCCACCATCATTTTTTTAAACACCTCGATCACTTTCTACTGAAGAAAGTGCCCAACAATCTCGACGCTGTCAAAAATGGTATCCGAGAATTTATCGGTTCCAGAACACCAGAATTTTATGTTGGCAGAATAAATAAACTTTCTTCTCGTTGGCAAAAGTGTATCGATTCCAACGGTTCTTATTTCGATTGATTTAATTTATTATATGCTGAAATTTATGCGATTAAAATTAAAAGTTACAAACAGGCAATATTTTCTTACCAACCTAATATCACCTTCGAGACTAGTGCACCAAAATGCAATAAAAAAGAGCACCACAGTCTTCTACAACTGTCACTATAGATCTGTCAGTCATGAAGACGTAATGGTGTACCGATAGTATATCAGTTTATTACACATCTTTATTTAATCGGCTTAATAGAAGTTTTTCTAATAGTTTTCCCCGCACTCTCAGCATACATAGAGATCTATAAGAGCCCACTGTGCTTTCCTGGTATTAGCACGAGCACTAGCTGTACTTTTTTATATACTCTAGGAAAAACCCATTCACGTAGAGCATTGTATCATCTTGATTATCTCTGGTGGGAAACCATCCGGTTCGGCGGTTTTTTCCCATGATCGCAAATTCTTTCACATCTGTTATAATGATTCTTGTCCAAATCTCAAGGTCTATTGAAGACAGGATTTCAATTATTTTCTTGATAATGTTTTTCTCTATTACTGGTTGCCTCTTTATCTTATTACTTAAGATCTTGTATTCCAACCTCTTCCTAGAGTTCCTCGCATACCTCCTTCTATTTATTTAATTTTGATCCTGCTATTGCTGTTTTCTGCTCTTCTTATTTTTGTATTCTCCTATTAAGGTCTCCTTTTATTGATTTTGTCTTCTCTCTAGTCATTTTCCTTGCGGATTGCCCATTTCATTTACATGTACAGGTATGTCAAATAGTCAAATTCATCATAAATTTCGTGCGACATAATAATAAAGTTTCCGTTAAACAGGAAAATGAATCGCCGTTCTTCTAAAAATTATACGAAATATGGTCACAACAATGGTAAAATAACACAAATTGCACTCTGGATACTTCGTATAGACCATACAGCAAACCTTAGAAGAATACTCCAGGGTAAGAGATTTGGCCCCAATGAAGAAGTGATTGCCGACACTGAATCCCATTTTAAGACCGAAGATCTACAAAAAAGGATATCAAAGTTGGAGAAGCGTTGGAATTATTATATAATTCTTGAAGAAGACTATGTTGATGAATAAAATCGAATGTCGCCTAAAAGTTATTGATTTATTAATGATCCTACGATGTTACTATTAAATGTATTTATGAGACTTGAGTATTCCAGTGACTGCTGCATCGGCGAAGGAAGCTTCAAATTAAACCCAGACGAAGTTTTATCTTATATGTATACTTCCAAAGTTTGCGTAATGGGCTCCAATACCATATGGATTCCCTTTTGATAACGAAAAGTTTCAGACATATAATTTTCTAGTGTTTTTTTATAATTTTCTCTTCCAATGTAACAACATTCCTAACAATAATTATGAGAAATACTATTAATGCAAGTAATAATATTGTAATCGCCGCTGATCTCCACAGTCACGGAGCAGTCTTAGGAAAGACTCAGTATACCGTTTAAATATGTACAAAATTACTTTCGGTAAAATTGTTTTTGATAAATTCGTTTTCGATAAATTTGTTTTCAATGAATTTGTCTTCGATAAACCCGTCAACTGCCGTTTTTGTTTACTGAAATAACTACTTATTAAAAAATAAAACACGGAGGAACCCCAAAGGTAGTGGACTTAATTAAAGAGAATCCGTGCAATAAAAGAATTAGCCTTTGGATTTAAAACATTCAACCAAAATGCATTTATTTTATGTCGTAAATGAGTTTATAGATATTATGTAAGATAATACGAATAGGTAGTTTGAAATCGAAAATTTAAGCAAAAACAAAGTTTAAATGGAAAGTTATTTAACAATTTTAGTGGATTATTTTACAAAGACCTGCCAAAATAGTGAATTTGTCAAACAAGAAAAAAAAGTAGTAATTATTTAAGATTATATTTACAAAAAATGTAGTCTAATTACAAGAAGTAAAAATGAAACAATTATTCAAAATATCATTACATGCAACAAACAGTTCTAGTTAAAATGTGTTTCATACAGGGACGTAGGGAGACACTAATAAGATGTCTACACTAAAAAACCCTGCATGTGGTTAATAAACTTAAATCTAAAGCTTCAGGCTATACAGTTTTTCGAGCAATATTTTTTTGCAATTTTCAAAAAAGTTATCTCAACGATAATTTTTCGCCGAGTTGGTTTCTGTTTATTGCAATGAAGCACCATATCAGTCAACAACAGCGTTGATGATATGCCGAATTCATACTTGTAAAGACTAGTCTTAGCGACGATTCAAGAAAAGATCCACCAAATAACGCAGTTATCATGGAAGGAGAGATTCAGGCCTCATTGGGAATTTCAAAGAAAAAATCTTTTGGCGGAGGAACAAAAACGAACTATGATAAATTGGTGTCAAAAAACTCCTAGAGCAATTTAACGCAGGAAACTCTAAAAACATATACATAATCTTCAGTGGTGATGAATTATGTATTAATTCATATGAATGCTAAAATAAACCAAGCAAATTGTTTGTTTGAGTGTTTCAAGGTGAGGAAAATCCCTTAAAAGTTGTCCGTTCAAAGTGTGTCCAAAAAGATGGTTGCAACTTTGTCTGAAAAGCAGGTCATGTAGCAACAATTCCTCTACAATACTTAAACTGTTAATAGCGAATGATATACAACCATTTTTTGTCACAAGTAATCGAGCAACAAAAGTTAAATTGTTAGACTGCAGTCTTTAAATATCTCATTCATGCTTTATTTAAAAACAATGTACAAAATATAGAGAATTGGCTAACAAATCAGTTTTTATTCGCTACCAAGTTGGAGAAAAATTTAAAACACAAACACCAACAATAGCAATTTTGCCATTACCAATCTTTATCCCCATTTAGAATTCTAGTAGATGTGCAGCTTGCTCCAATCATTGAACTACATTTAATTTCAACTAGACGTGACAAAAAGGTAAAAAAGGAAAAGAAATTCTAAAACTAAAACCGTGACTTTTGTAGAGTTCCACATCTGTCCATTTTATACGTCAAAACGACAACCCACTTTTTTGTTGCTTTAAAATTCAAGGTTTTATTTAGGAAGAATTCAAAATTTAGAACGAAGAACTGAAAACTTATCGCCACACACAAATCTTAGATTTAGGTAGATTACAAATTATAATTAGTTAAATACACCAATAAATATGATTGCTGACCTCTACAGTTTATCTTAAAAGAAAGGAAAAAAATGGATAAAAAATTATTGTGATATACAGATCGTGACCGGAATGAGTTTATTAAAACTCTTAATAAAATTTGAAACAAATTTTTTATTTTTAAGAATACAGTAATTGTTTGTGATTTAATTTATTATTTTACCTGGCCATTTTTACTACAAAATAATATTTTGACAATGTATTTGGTCTTTATTGACTGCAATTTATTGCAAACTTTAAAGGAATGAAGTTTAGACTATTTATAATTTGTATATTTGAATGGCCTTATATTGCTTTATTTCGTGCGATATTTTATAATTTGACCGTAAATTATCAATATTTAATTAAATTTGTTTTATTACGTTAATTGAAATTTCTTATTATCTAGGTAAATTAGAGTGTATTTTTATAATTGTTTTTAATGTAAATAAGAAACAACTTGACTAAAAAAGTTCATGTTATTTATATACATGACAGTGTGCCTACTTTATATGTTTTATTAAATTGCAATAACTGTTAAATTTTGTGTAACTTCTAAAATTACAACTAATGTTTTCGTTAATTTTAATGCGTAACATTTCCCTAATTAGTCTTTTATTAAGATTGTGTACTGTATCTAAAATTTGTAGATTATCATTTTTATGTTGGTTTATTGTATTTCTCAATAATTGAGATGACTGTCAAAAATAAGAGGATTTAGGACATTTATGATGTACGAACACATACATTACAAAAACATTTTTGACTCAATCAAAGCTAAACATTTAAACAAGATTGATAAATTATCAAAAGAACACAATTACAGTTACACTATTAACAACAAATGGATTAAAAACTATACAAACACTGTTATTCAAAATGACATACTTTATTGTTTATCTTTGGGAAAACATTCAACTTTCGAGCGCAAAATTTTAAAAAGGACATCATTAACACAATTTAAAACGAACAAAAGATGTGTGCAGCTTCAGTATTTTGTTTAAATACAACGTTTTTTTCAATATAAAGACAATTTTTATCAAAAAACGTTTGGCGTAGCTATGGGTAGTTGCATATCAACAACCATTGCTAACCTAATTATGGAAGATTTAGAGGATGTTTTTTTTTATTAAACCTTCTTTTTATTTTCGTTATGTTGGTGATATTATACCCACTTATCCTTTAAACAAAATTGATTGAATTATTTCTACATTTAACAGTTATAACAACAATTTGAAATTCATTGTCGAAACAGAACATAATAATTCTTTTTAGTAATTAACAACAATAGCCAAATAAAAATCAATTGGTACCAAAAAGACAATCACAGCTGGCGTTATATAAACTTTAACTCTAACCACTGCATCTCACAAAAAATTAACATTCTCAATAACACTGTAGATAAATATTTACAAATTTCAGATGTTGAATTTAGAAAACTAAATTTAAACAAAATTAAAACTGCATTTTTAGAAGCAATTACCCATTGAAATAATTAAAAATTCAATAAAGAAACGAGTACACTTACATTATAGTAATTACGAACCTTTACAACATAACACGAATAAATTTTTTTTACATTTTTAAAAAACAAAAACAAACAATCTAAATAAACACGACCCTGTATATAAAATTCAATGTAAGATCTGAAACACCTCTTATTTTGGACAGTCATCACAATTATTAAGAAATAGAATAAAGCAACATAAAAATGATGTTCGACGTGTGCACATGCACACGAAAATCAACACATATTTGACTCTGGTAATCCACAAACTTTAGATACAGAACACAATTTATAATTAACATTAAAAAAAAATTATATTTATTATTTATATCCCCTGATAAAGGTCACGACCATGATAGACAGCTAGGGAATTCCTTTGATTTTGTTAGATTTTTGACTTTTTTAATTAATATTTAGATAATTTAATTGAAGACAATTATATCATTTTTATATAACCAAATATTTCTCTTTTTTTGTTTTTACCTATTAAGCTACCTGGTTGCGTGTTATATAAAATGAACTCGAGTTTCACATTCCATAAACAGTTTTCAATTCTACGCCCACGTATTAAACCAGACTTAACCCTAAATATTATGTAAATGCGTACTTTTAAAACACGAATTTTATCTACAAAAGCTATAAAAAATCAATTCAAAACAATGCGACAAATGATGGAAAAATTGTGGTTTAAAATAGTGTACCTATAGGTATTTTGCAATGATTGTCCTTTTGAATATAACATGAGGATGTTTGCTGCAAAGCAATATGTAAATGATTTTCTGTCGGTAACGTGATACATGTCCGTCTATATTGTTCTGTCGGTGACAACGGTACGTTTTCTAGAACCATCATCTTTCCGATCAGTATATAAAAAATGTATCGATATATATATACCAACTCGTCCTGTATAGTGCGGCGTCTGTCTGACAAAGAGTTGAAATATTAAAAATTTATGAATTGAATGAAGTTACCGGTATGAGCAGTATCGCTTGCAGACAATCTATCTCCAGTTCTATTAACAATAAACGTACGATTCCAACTAATATCGCAGAATAATTTAAATCAAAAGACCGTATACCACGATATAATCTATTTTAAATGTTGTATATTCTAAGAAGATCCATTTATAACAAGTTCTATTTCGGAGCAATTTCTAAAAATGCGTATTACAGTTGCCTTGCCGTCAGACAGTCGTCTACGACGAGGTCTCCCTTCCTTCCTTCTTCCAATTTTACCATCCTAATGGTAATAAACCAATAAATAACGTGGCTAATAATATCACACATCCATCCATCGAACGAGTGTTAGGGTTTGACTGTCACGGTACTGTGCTCTTCCTTCTTGCACATGGGAATAAACATGTTGTGGCTCTATAAAATTAGATGCGGAAAAGCTGTGCTTTGCTTTAAGAACGTTTAATATTAATCAAAGAGAAGACATGCAAAAATTTAAGTTTTCTCGTCGTAATTAGCTTAAAGAATAGAAAAATTAAATTTTTTTTTTAAATACGTCTCAATAAAAAAATCAATTGCTATAGAATTATCTTAATTTCTGTAATGTTTACTTCTTTGATTTTTTAATTATTGCTCTCGATTCCAACACATGGCTAAAGTAAAAAAATGCTGGCGCACATGTGTTATAATTTAACAAAAATGTGTTGCCAACATAGTTAAACTGTTTGTTGCCGTTGTAAGGGATTGTTGGCTAACAAATTAAAACAAACTTGCCGACCAGTAAGCTATAGCACTGCAAATTGATCGAAGACAAATTTTATATACTGTATCCACCGGTTTGGAATTTTGCGTATTTTTAAAAATATTCTACGATTTTTGTTTGTCAAGGTACATTGGGAAATTTTTGTTTAATAACAATTTAAACTGCAAAGGATCTTTTTACAATACAGCTCTGTTTATTAAATTTTTTCTAAGTAATTTCCTCTACATGTAATATACCTCTCCACCCGCCGTTCAGTCAAGTTTCATTACATGGTAAAGTACACTCATACACGGTGAACAATAGCATTATCGTGATGGAAAAATTAGGTGTCCATTCTAAACTTTGACCGCAGGTTCTTCATATAACCATTGACTTTAGGTAAGCATTTTTCTGTATACCACTTAGCCGCCATTGTTCCTCAATTTCAATCGATTTTCTTCATTTTCTCAATTGAACCTATCGACTGTAACTAGTATCATCATACTACAAAACTTTCCTAGTGCCGTTTACACTGTATTTATAGTTCGAAAGGAGCGGGAAATATTTGATATACTCTTGAATGTACAAAAATCGTTCGTTTTTATGTCCAAAAACAAAAAAAAAAACTTATCCTCAACACAAATGAAGAAATTGAAAAATTTATAGAATATATTAATTCTAAAAGTATTACACACAGGGGATGGACAGAATCATATGAACACCTGACATGTAGACAAAATGAAAATATGCTATACCAAACCAAAAAAAACACACTGCTCAACATTTTCGTTTGACAACTTTACAACACCGGGGGAGATTATTCTCAAAATCCTCGCATCATAAGAGTTCTCGTAACGACGTCACACCATTTGTGCTGCTAGAGCGTGTTTGCAGTCGTTCAATCTTTTACAAACCAGATTTCTTTTTCAAATTTAGAAATAGAAAATAAATCTTCATCAAGTCCGATACTTTTGGGACTATCTTAACAAGTCTCTTTTGGAATTTAAATAGAATATCATTTCCAAAAATCTTATATGCAGCCTAAAATAAAAATAAATCGAAAAAAGATTTTAAGAATATAAATCCTGAAAAAAAATGTTAAATTGAATTCTAATATTCTTTTATATAATTGATTCGACGATATCTTAGAAAAGAAGAAAAATGTTGAAATTTCACGTTAAGTGGCTGGCAACATGCGATAACGCCTTCTTCATTCCTTCGATATTTTACAAAACAAAACTGGTAATCCCACCTCTCAAACACCTTGTTCACTTTATAATCATTTCAAGTCAATTAATAACCTCCCTGAAGTGAAACTGTCCACTCGATAAGGACTACCACCTTACAGTTGTCTCTTTTCCTGCTGCCATTAATAAACGGTTCTTCGCCTCCAAAGATTCTCTTCTCCAGTCGAAACCCTGAATAGGGAAGTCGATGCGCAAGAGTTCTTGGTCTGCCCGCGTGCTATCGTCTCATTAATTGTAGATAGATGCTGCTGTAT
Organism: Enochrus cinctus; assembly: GCA_033557785.1. NCBI lineage: Eukaryota > Metazoa > Arthropoda > Insecta > Coleoptera > Hydrophilidae > Enochrus > Enochrus cinctus. The sequence continues at coordinate 9,103 of JAUIMW010000354.1, read as the reverse complement.
CTCCTCTTTAGAATGAAACGAGTTTAAGACATGTCATCTAAGATGTATTTTTCAGAAATGAGCACGTTTTCCTAGAATTATTTAACTTTTAATTTATAATTTCGTTGAGCATTTAAAAATAATTTGGTTTTAAGTGATGCAATCAATATTTTGATTGAAGTTGCAGTAGCATGGTGCAAAAAGGCAAGCGACCGAGGTCTAGGGCATTTCTCCAATAGGGAGCAAACAAATTGAAATCACAGTCCGACTAAATTGGATTGCAGAAGCAACAAGAGGAGTAAACATATTAGCGAACGATTATTAAGGGGCTAGAGGAGGTTGTGCCATTCTCTCGCTCTACCTAGCGCGCGTTCTCTCCGACCTCTCCGCTATCCTACAATCTGCATGCAAATCAAACCCATAGGGTTGCTTAATTGTCTTTCGACTATGACGAGTATACACCGTATACCGCTTGCTTTGGGTCTTCCTATTCGCCCGACAACCAATCAACTGAACCTATTACACTCGGAGATAACTCAATGTTTTCCAAATCGTTTCGAGGGTGAAAACTGTTTACTCCTAAAATTGTATTTAAGCAAGCCTGTACGTGCGAAGGGTGGTCCAAAATTGCATTATTTACAAATAATGAGCAACATAATGAACATTTCTGAGGTGTGCCTTACTCTTCTCAAATATGAAGCGGATTAAACTAAGATGAGGGGATGGCTTAGGCTATTCCCTCAGGTATAATTTATTCTTATGTTAACCTTTTACATTAGAATTTGAAAAAAAAACATACTATTTTCAATTTGCTAGAACACTTCTTTATAATTCTTCCAGAAAAAATCCGAAATAAGCAAGTAAAATAAGTGGCAGTGAAAAGTATCAAAGAACGCAAAATAAGTCGTAAACAAAGAGTATATGAGGATGAAACAATGAAGAGCGTCGCCCGGCGGTTCTGTAAACGTAATAATAATGGTGAAGAGAAAGAGAGCGGAAAGTGGAGGTAGCGCGAATAAGAAGAGAACAAAGGGGCCGTCTGGCATCGCCTAATCAACTCAGAAATTGGGGGATTCACTTAGAACCAGTGCAAGAGGAAAGCGAAGGGAAGCGCGCTCGGGTTAAGGGTAGATAGGTTGTGGGTCGTATTGTCTCACATATGGGCTCCCTTCATTTGCTGCTAGCTGAACCACAACGAAGGACCGGGAATATATATTCGAACATACACAAAGTACATAGGAGAGAATGGAGAGCGGGTATCGCACAGATCTATCGATTATCACTGGGTGTCTGTTTGTTTAACAAGGACGGGACTTTTGTCTCTAATGGATTTCAGACTAGTCGATACCTCTGAATAAATACTAAGTTGTCATAAAAACTGCCAAGGTTATTACTTTTTGCTATTAGGAATAAAAGAAATCGAGTGGCTGGTTGGTTTTCATTCGAATAATGATTGGGATCCATTTGATGGGCCCTCATGTTCTGCTTAGCCTGCAAATTAATATGGGTTTTTATTGTGAAAAAATTGATTCAAATTATGTATGTAGTTACAAGGTAATAAAATTAGATTATCGAGTATATCATATTAGTTTATTATTTGTTAATACCAATATCAATGCACTAAATTTTCAAATAAAATTAACCGACAATTTACGCGAATATATGTTTATTTAACTTCGCCTAGCTGTATCGGGTTAGCGTCGGTGAATAAATAGTGAAGGGTCCGAAAATTAGGGTAGCACTAACCCCACGCTTATAAATTGATAGCTTCCTAAAGCATGTTATTGATTTTATATAAGTTGGCGAATATTGTTTAAGATTATAGAGGATTAAGATGTGTAGAGCGTCTTTAATGAGTAGATGTGTATTTATAATTGATTTCTCACCTCGGTGACAATAATGGGTATGAAATATTCTTTGTCCCGAAAATGTTTTCCATGTATTCTCTCTAACAGTCTATTTGAAATAGCGCAATGAAATTCTGCACTTAAGCTTTTGATTTCTTTGGACTAGAAAATTGTACAATTAATAACAAAAACAATGTTTTGCGGTCGAGAAAATTTTTTAAATGAATAATAATTCCTAAAAATTGGTACGTAATGTACCACTAATCCGAATTTACAAAAAAAAACTAATCAGCGCTCACAATTAATATTAAAAGCTTAAATATAAGATATCAAATTGATACACCAAATAGTTTGACTACAAGAGAGGACTCAGGCAAACTATGTTTTTTTTTTAACATGGTTTTTGATTTCGGGGATCCTAAACGGATTCGTTCGCAAAAAAATTGCGGTTAAAAATTTTCATAATAACTATACTTCTTTCGTAAACTGATTTCCCTAATATGTTATGGATAATTCTTCGACCTCGATTTTTTTTTCGGAAATATCCATTAAATACCAAGTAATGAATTGAATTACACAAATTATTTATTTTTGTGTGTTACAATTTTTAGCCAAAATGCAATTTAAAATTAATTTTTATATTTTTGTAAAGAAAAAGAAAAGAAAAATAAACAGAAAATAAATATTCCAACTAAACGCACTGGAATAACAGAGATATATGTCGATCTATATTCATGGTATACGAGCCTACATAAGGTGTTAATATATTGAGCTGATATTAGAGAAGCTGTCTCATCAAGAATATTTTCTGAAGTAGTTAGAAGAATTGGATAACAGGACAATACCACGGACATTAAATAATGAATATTATTTATAACTTCCTAGTGTCATTCGACCTTTTAATTCAACAAAGGAATTAAAAAAAAATAATCACTTATGCTTTAAAGCAAGTACTCTACTTATATTTTCTCTACATTTTACTTTTTGTAATTATTTTTATTGTTAATTATTATGTTGTGTATAATTTTTATTACATTTATTTTCAAGACAGTTCTACAAAAAAAAAGATTTCATTAAAAAAAAATTGTCCACACTATACGCTCCTACTGGTACATATATTTAATAAGTCTAAAAAAACTATTATAGTTTAATATTTTTTTAGAAATTCTCTAGTATCGATTCTTCATGTCCTATGTTTATATTCAAGCAATTAAAAAGTTCTTCCACCATTAAACAGTATTTCAAATACTTTTATTTAGTTATAGATTATTTTTCCGGAACTTAGATGATCCCACGAGAAGTTAAACATTATTTAACATCTTTTGACCTCCCTGCACTAACGAAGGATGCTTGGATATACAGTAAATAAAGTGTTTGTAAAATTTATAAAGAAAACCATGTTGCAGTGTTACATAGTTGCGGTAACTTAAAATTAGCTAAATGTTTGTATATCGTACTGTAAAACTGTTGACCGCCTAAATCTGGAAGACAGCTGTTATTGTTCAAAGGCTTCAAGCAATCAAAGCAGTCAAGGCTCAAATGCGAAGAAATTCCCTTCGAAGAGGTGCGCTGTGCAAAAGATGAGTAGATAGATCGGGTTTACGTCAAAACAAAAATGTCTACTTAAAAGCGGCCGGTTTGAGTTACTAAGGCCATATTCCGGCTATAAAATTAAAAATATTAAGGACAAGTAATACAAAAAGGAAAAGGAAGTACCTCAAGGTTCACGGTTCAAACATGGGAACAACCACAGTTGACAAAAAACAATCAGTGTCGCTAAACAAATGTTAGTCGGTGTCTAGGGGAAGGAAAATTTTAAAGAGGGGATTGTTGTTGTTGAGAAAGGATTCATTGAGGTTGAGGGCTGGCTTTTTCTGGACATGGAGGAAAATTTCAAGAGATTCCGCTACATTGACCTTATGACCCTTCAAGAACGTATGAAGGACAAACGGGTTAGAAAGAGAAGGAGTGTGACAAGATAAAGAAATATGTGTGGCAAAGCTAGATTTGTCAGGTCTGTCCAAAGAGCAAAGATGCTCCCTATAGCGCAAACTGAAAAATCGACAAATTTTTCTGATATAATTGGCCCCACATTCGCATAGAAGTTTATAGACACCACTATTTTCAACGACACTCAGGAGGTCCCTGTTCTTAACTTAGAAACTGCGAAGGGTTATGGATTGTGTAGTTTACAATTCTAAAATGCTTGATTTCCTTGAAAATAACAACTTCAAGAGGCTTTCTTCTAATTCCTCGAACAGGTATTTAAACGAGCTCTCTGAAGTATGACGGCTTTTTGTCGGTATCTCGCTACAGGATCCTTCCAATAAGTGTTTATAGTCTTCCTAAAATCCGTAAGAATGGTTGTCCTATAAGACTTCTAGTATCTTACAGAAATTCTTTCGCTCATGGACTGTTTCTCGATTCTCGCCTCAAGGATATCTTTCCGAGTCTCTTTATATAGTTTCTTTTGATATCTCCAACCTATTCGCTTCTGTTCCTACGGAGGATTTCCTTGTTCTTGTCTACGAGTTTCTGTCGGAGTGTGACTCTCCTGGTGATGAGGTCTCTTGCATTCTTGAATTTCTTGAGATTGTGTTAAGGCAGAACTACGTGCTTAATGGCCACTTTTTGGAGCTCACCTTTTTATGGACAGTTTGGAGAAAAAAGCTTTTTTCCTCTTTTCTCTTGAGGTTCTGATGAGGTTAGTTGGAACAGGTATTGGCATTGATACGTCGACGATATCTTCTGTATTGTCTCGGGCAATTTGAGGATTCTAAATGGCCTTCGCCCGAAAATTGAATTCACCTACAAACATCTGAGTGAGTGTGGGGCCAATTATATCGGTCGACCATGCAGTTAACTCTCGAGGCACTCCCTTTTCCTTGAGTTGTTTTACTTTGCCTTAAAAGCGAAGCAGATATCAATTACATTATGAGTTTTTGTCCGTAAGTCTACTATTTACAATATTAATGGCTAGCGAATAAAATCCATTCAAAATAATAATGATACGGTTTCTTTACTGAGATTGCTTTAAGTAGAAAATTGTTCTTCTACTGGAGAAAACAAAGCATCTAAACCAAATATTAATAATGAAGCAAAAAATTCAACCATAAAAATGAACCCTCTAAATTAGCATCGGATAACATTCTGTAAGCAATTAACTTCAATAATTTGTGGTTTGTATTTTTACGGCCCTTGTTCCGGACTAATAACGTATTAAATGTAACAGTCGCTTTATTACAACCTTTTATACTACGTGCAAATGTATATTTCCTACGTATGCCTTACACATATATGTACACAGTGGTGTTTGTGCGGAAGTCTTTACATTTCGAACCCCTCCTCTGGTGTCTCGACTTATGCACTCGACTTCCGGTTTAACCATTCAAGAAAGACTGCCTACTCGTACCTTACAATATTGTTGGATTGTATTATAATATAGATCTACCTGTGATCACCCCCCTTATAAAACTGACGTCCGATTACATTGTTGGGTTAAGCTGACTTCTTCACGACTAACAACCGATTCAACCGTTTTAAATACCGTAATACTCGAACCATTATCACACTATTCAATCTTTTATTCTTTTGTCAAGGGTTTGCTTATTTTGAATATTTAAATTTGATATTATCCTTGGGTATCGCTTCTTAAACAAAAGAATTGACTTACAGTGGCGCACTGAATATCTACTTCGATAATTGAATTAATTCCGTACAGTAAGATTCTACATTCTTTAGTTTCTACAGTCTAGAATCAATTTAGAACAAATCCCAGAATTCGTAAAAATATATAGCCCAAATCCATACTTCAATGTTAAAATAAGAGGTAACTGATGTTAAAAAATGCTATTCTCATAAATCACATATTGAACTTGACATGAAAGAAATTCTGTGAGAAAATAATTTCCCAAAGCGCGCAAACTTTTCTAGGATACTTTCAATCAGCATTTATAAAGTGGGTTACCCCCTCTTGATGTACTTCTTCACCCACACCCCCAAATGGTGGAGAGTGTATATAATAAGTATAACTGCAGAGTGAGAGCGTGGTGTTGGCGGGTCGGTTGGTTTATATTACGCAACTGGGAAATCCACGGTATGGCGTTTTTACGTGCCACTCCATTCCTCTCTTCGGCTATCCTCACTCACCATGCCCATGCTCGACGGTAATTTCATTTAAAGCCGGCGAACGTCTACTAACTCGAGATGGATACCAGATATGTGTTTTCCACGGCAATTCGATACTCTTCCACCAAATTACGTCATGCGAACTCATGTCCACGTGTGCTGCCTCGCCTACACCCTTTGAATTACAAAATTCACCACCCTCTTCGTGTCTGCCTTGGACTGACGCTATGAGACTTTTTTCCCTTGTTTTGTCAACTTTTTCCAATTTCAATTATCCGTATCGATGTTCAATCCAGTACGGTATTGCGAGCAGTGCATGCATGATATAATTAAAGATGTGCTCGTGGCAATCAAATCTATTATACGCTTAATTATTTATATCTAAGGAAGCATTAATTACTTTAAGTAGTGTGGATTTATGTAATTTTACCTGGTTATTTAAAAATTTTACGGATTCAGAAATTCCATTTGCATTAATTTCCACCATCATACGTAGTAACCAAAAAAGATAGTCCAACATCGTTTTTGAAAATTCACAAAATTATGGAAAGTGCATATTTAAAAAAACAGTTTATACCTTAAGAATAAAAGAATCCTTTTTTACAAAAAAAAATTTCGTACGATATGCAGTTTAATAAAAATAGATGAAAATGAGAAGAAATAATTCTTTGGGCCACCATAAAGAACACAGCACACAAAAAAAAAATAAATTGTTTTAGAAAATTAATTTTTCTTGGCACTTTTTGTAATCACATCAAATAACCAGATCATTTTCTCGCATCCGTTGTTGCAGCGCGAACTCACAAACAAAGTGAGAAACTGCGCGAGTCAAGAGCAGTATTAAACAAATAAAATAATGAATATTCGTTTTAAAGCAAGTGACAAAACTAAAGCTTAATGAAGTATTTGAATCACATGGTAAATCGTGAATAAATTCGAATTAGAGTTTAATTGAATAGTAAGCGAATCAAATGGGAACAGTAAACATATTAGAAACCAATTCAAGCAAAACTTTAAAGGGGTGGTGGGATGCGAATTAAGAATAAACAACGAATTTAGTTCTCGTGGATCTAAAAGTGAGATAATGAAGAAATTATTTATGGAAATATGCGAGTCTCAAAAAGATAAGGGCGTCTTCAACAATAATAAAAGTGTTGTATTGTTTGAGCATGTTATTGTGGTTATTAACACGGTAGAACAGCTCCCTATGTGGAAAGAATTAATAACAACGAGTTGAAGTTCATTAATATACGCCGACGAATAAACTTAAAACACAAACAGACAGAAAATAATACAGAAGTGGGTATCGTCAGTTGCGACCTTCATAGGATCCTGTCTTCCAACCTATTTACCGACCATTAAATTTCTTTGTTTCACTCTGTCTACGTTCATTTTTTATTTATTCCAAAGTCGTTATATTTATCACTTCTTTATTCAGTATGCAAACTAAATAGAACATGCAAGATTGAAACTTAAGATTTCCTTACTTGCCTTAACATAGGGTATAATTTCACGTGTTTCAAATAAAGGAAATCATTAAAAGTTGATTCATTTTATATAATGTATTTCAAAGTTTTTTGGTTAAGTACTTATTTGCTAATGTACGGTAAAGTTAATAATTAAATAACTTTTACTGTATGATATTTGAATTTAAGCTTACTCAATCACGTTGCTCAACGAACGTTGCGAATTTGACAAGATGAATCAAAATCAAATAAATATAAAACATACAACTTTTTTTAATGCAAAAGAAGATTATAGATTATAGTAGATTCAAGACCATGTTTGCCGGTCCACTTCAAATTATTTGTATAATGCATAAAAGTAACAGTTTAATCAAATGCATTTATTTTAAACGCCAATCCAATAACTGGAGATTTTATGGGCGATTAAGCAGCAGACCCAATTAAAATGGATTGTATGTTTGAATTTGTTCAAAAATACCACTTGTCATACCTACACTATTTATGAATGAGTAAAAAAAATCACTCAAGTTGTTTTTGACATAATGATAAAATGTTCATAAACATGAAAGCACCGAGTTAACATTCTTAGAGTTTCTTTATAACAACCGACCTTTTTTGAGTGATTGTCAAATTATGTGGGATCCCGCTAATATCCAAAAATCCTTCAATCTCACGATGACAATGATCTTTAGGTAACAGTTCACGCAACATCAACGAACTTTACGAAATTCGTTGTTAACTAGTCTATGCCACAATTAAAATTGGCAAACTATGGATAAACAGTAGCCTACGGTGGAATAAATAAATTAGGAAAGGAAACAGACGTTCGTTGGTCCCAAATTACATATCTAAAAGTATTATGCAATCGTTCTTCCATCTTCTCTATATTTGGCGATTTGGCGCAAAAATTGGAATCTAAAAAATTTAATTTTAATTTAATATCTCATTGTCAAGAATGTTGTTTGAATACAGAACTTATAGCAGTCTAATATTAAATCTTTTGACCAATATTTTTCTGATTTCATTTCCTTTACACCATTTAAATCCAAGACGTTTGATTAAGCGTCTAAATGAAGATAATCCTCCATTAAATGTTACATTTTCATCCTGTGACACTACTTCATACACTGCGTCCATACTAGGTAAAACGTTATGAAAAGTATGTATGATGTTCCTTACATTGTGTTCTTCGCCTTCGTCTTACGTGGATTGCGTAGGTGTCTGCCTTGACTGAGAATAATTTGTTTTCCACCGACTTTTGAAGATGTCGTACCAGTGAATAAATCGTACCACTTGAAGGTTAAACGAACTGTGCCGATAAGCGCGCAGACAAGCAAGGTATAACCTATATCTGAGAGAACCCGATGTTTTGAGGTTATTTTCTGCTATAAAAGTGACTTGTCATAATCGTCTCATCAAGTTAAGTTTATTTCAAGTTTTTTTATAATGTTCGGAAGTTAATATTGCAAGATAATTATTGTTAAAATTATTTTACTTATTAAATCTAAAGTAAGTGGAGCGTATATAATCGTTTGGTCAATTGAAATCGTACTGGTACGAGTTAGGAAATTGATTCGTTTTGAACCTATTCTCAATTGACTTTGCTTTTTTTTGCCATAATTATATCAAAACGTATTTATAAGAAATGGAAAAAAGAAGATATGGAAGAGGCTCTAAGTTATC
>JAUIMW010000353.1:0-18728 GCA_033557785.1 Enochrus cinctus | reverse complement strand
TGTTCCTTCTTCTGTTGATTTCAGGTACATTGTTACCCACAAATATAACAGAAACTGTTAAGAGAGTTGACACATCCTCTAGTTGTCATTTCTTCTGTGGCTGGTTCCACACTGAGACACTGACTGCAGCCAAGTTTATGGGTCAGTAGGAACTGTTTTTTCACAGTTTGGATACGTTGCCTTATTGAAATAAATAGGATAAAGACATATTTTTTGCAACTAACATGCTCACATTGTTGATTAACCTGTTCGCCATAAAAGCTCTGTAATTAAGACTAAACTTACCACTTATATAGGCTATAATATTGAAAAATCGAACCTGAAAACCCCTGAATATAAGAAAATTTCAAGTGAATTTGCGACTTATCTAGGAATGATGGATTTTTTTACAATTTTTACATAATCAGCACAAAAATACTGTTAAAACCACTAAATAAATATGCTGCAATTTTTTCATCGTAGACCTGTGTTATTAGGTCCATGTGGAGTTACTTCTTTTACACTGTTTTTAACTCTACTCTAACAGAAGGATGTTTACCTATTTTTAATAATAAAACAAGAACCATCGGGGTGTCTTAAAGGAAATGAAATAAGATATTTTAGCCGCATAGTCTTACTCCTGCAGCAGTATGGTCTCAAGAAGAGAAATAAGAATTCCCGATCTTGAGATTTGGATTTCTTGAAAGTAATCCAACTGAGCAGGATTGAATTTGGGGAGTTTTCTTCTTTTCTCTTCAAATAATAAAAAAATGTGAAGAACGTAATTTTTCTTCCCGGATCTGTATTGTCTGCAAGAACTAAAATGCTCCTGTTTTCTCCTAGAAAAAGATTTGTTCATCTTCTAAAAATGAATCGCCTGACGATACTCTTATTTCTCTTGAAACTTTATTGTCTGCAGAAAGAGAAAAACTTTATAATATTCCTTGGACTAGTGAGACCTGGGACTAATGCTTATTAACCAGGCAGTTCAGGCAAATACTTTATTAAAAACTAGTTCTATTTGTAAGCATAGTAAGCAAATAACTCCTGTTATATTTGCTCACGTTTTAAATATGTTTTATTTTGAGTCCATCTATGGCTGATTATTGAATCACAAAATCTTTTAACGCCATTTAGTAGCGTTTCATTTTGTACGGCTGACAGAAATTTACATTTGAATACCTATCTGATATTGAATAATCAAAGATACTACTAATAATGATGCATAAATTCAATATTAATTATCTACCATAAACGCATTAAGTCTTAAAGATTTATAAAATTTTGAATAGTTGATCAAATCCATAAATCTATTTTCTTCCTTTGGGATATACCAGAGGCCAATCTGTGGGCTTTTTTCCTCCCTATGATTGAAAATATTTTAGTGTTTTATTTGAGGTGATTGGACAATCAGATCATCTTGTAGTCGTTGTTTTTTTTTTGATTTGTTACATATGAACAGCCTCGAAGTCTTCTTCTGATACCTTAGATGTCATCCAAACTGTGATGAATGCTCGATACTAATTTAAGTTCTATCTAACATCTTTAACTTATAATCTTCTAAAACTGGTCCCTGATATTTTATTTTTCCTGAGAACAGAGAGACTTTAAGGGTTTCACGTACTTATTTATTCTGAAAAAAAGAAGACTTTGATGAACATGGAATGTAATCCATTTACACTCCCATCTACATCTTATTTCATATTAAATTTTTTTTGAAAATACTTCACTGCTTATGCTTTTTTCTATTGATTGGTATAATCAAATTAAGAATTAATAATTAAAAAAAAATTTTGTAGAAAGAGCCAGATATTCGTGGTTTTTACAAAAGTTTTTTCATCCTCGGAACACAGGCTTGTATCTGGACCTGTAAATACGCAAATATGTAAAGAAATATTAGTTCAGAAGATACGTTTTAGAAGGCACCACACTAGCATAGCTGTTATAAGCCAAGATTTATACAAGGTCGTTGTGCATATCGTTTATCTTTGATCATGTTACACAACTGCCTCGGAATTTTTTGATTGCTCTCTAGCAAAAACTAATTAGCTACTTTAAAATCATGTAATCGTTGCACTTTAAATAGAGAACTTAGCTTAAAATATACCAAATGCTACGTAATACTTAAATTACACGTCTTCAATAAAAAAAGCTTATTAGCTACAAAAACTTAAATTAATGTCTTTAATATTAAATAACAAGTCATTTGAAGTAATAGACTTGCTCGGGTTAGCTGTGTTCTTTGGTTTTGCGAATGTACTCACAAACGTTAAAAATTGTATTTATGCTGTACTACAGTTGAATAATTCTGATAATGTAAATATACAGTAAGTATATAAAATATAAATAAGTTGAAATTCAAACTTTTTTCATTTCTTTTTCTGTAGAATGTATTGTGAGAAATCCTTTTTTCACTATCAAAAATGAATTGGATACCGTGTAATTTATTGGTACTTCTTGGTATATCCCTTGGTCTAATATTCTTGTACTTCAAGAGATCTTTCCAGTTCTGGAAGAAACGCAACGTACCAGGGCCAAGGCCTTCCATTCCTTTTGGAAATTTGGACCAACTATTTTTCAAAAAATATGGGATGTTCAACATGGTTACAGACTATTATCATGAATACAAACCGAAAGGCTTCAAGCACATGGGTACGTATATATATAGCATACGTCATGCTAACTTCCTTCACCACATTGCTTGGCAGGTTTCTATATGTTTTCACATCCAATCTACGTGCCACTCGATTTGGAAATAGTAAAAGCAATCCTAATCAAAGACCACAACCACTTCGTCAACAGAGGAATATATTATAACGAAGAAGATGATCCTCTATCAGCTCATCTCGTCTCCATAGATGGCCACAAGTGGAAGACCCTGCGTGCTAAGCTCACACCAACTTTCACCTCAGGAAAGATGAAAATGATGTTTCCCATTCTCACAGAGGTAGCTAAGGAAATGGAGAAAGCTTTGCACCAATTTGTAGCAAAAGGAGAACCTTTAAGCATCAAAGATATCTTAGCGAGGTTTACCACAGACGTTATAGGTTCTTGTGCTTTTGGTTTGCAGTGCAACAGCTTTCAAAACCAGGACTCAGAATTTAGAAAATACGGCCAAAGAGCTTTGGATAAGATAGCATCTTTCTCCATGACTGGACTGTTTGGTTTCATCAAGCCTGAAATGGCCAGAAAACTAGGCATAACCTTAAATGATAAGTCAGTTTCGCAATTCTTCAGCAAAGTCATCAAAGACACCGTTCAATACAGAGAAGAAAACAATGTGCACAGGAATGACTTCCTTAACTTGATGATAGAAATCAAGAATGGCAGCTCCGAGCTGGGAAGTTTAACCATGAACGAAGTTGCTGCTCAAGCTTTCCTGTTCTTCCTAGCAGGATTCGAAACATCCGCCACCACCATGACTCACGCTCTTTTTGAATTATCCAGGCATCATTCCATCCAGGAAAAAGTTAGAACAGAAATTGATGAGGTCCTCAAAAGGCACAAAGGAGAAATCACCTACGAAGCAATTCAAGAAATGAAGCTTCTTGGAAGAGTTATCGACGGTAAGTTCTTAAAATTCCTAAAGTTTCCTCTAGCTAATCTTCTTCATTTTCTCCAGAAACTTTGAGAATCTACCCTGCATTACCGTTCTTAAACCGGGCTTGCACTGCAAGGTACGAAATTCCTTCAACTGGTTTAATCCTCGAAGAGAAACAAAGAGTGTTCATACCAGTTATGGGCATCCACCAAGACCCTCAATACTACCCAAATCCTCACGTTTTTGACCCTGAGAGATTCACAGAAGAAGCCAAAGCATCAAGACCTCTTTTTACATTTTTGCCTTTTGGAGATGGCCCAAGGAACTGTATAGGTACCTAAAGCCCTGAATCTTTCGTGAAAGCTTTGATTATTTTTTTGAATGTTCGAATTTTTTAAGGTTTAAGGTTCGCTTTAATGCAAACCAAGGTCGGATTGAGTACCATCCTGAAGAACTTCAAAGTATTTTTAAGTGAGAAAACTGAGCTTCCTCTGACGTGGCTGCCAAATACTATCACGTTAACGTCCAAGCAAGATATTTTGGTGGATTTCAAGAAAATTTAGGAGATCTTAATCGTATGTATTCACGTTCAGTCATCTGGACTGCCCATCCATTAGATTTTAGTACGTAAATTATATTTTTGTTCTTCGATACCAATAATAAAGCTGTTTCGCACCTTTAGATTAAACGTTTTTTGTTCTCCAATTTCTTTAAGTAATTCCTTGTTTTGTTTCTGTTCTACTGGTCGCTGCCAAAATTTCACCATGCAGTAAAAATAGTTTCTGATGCAGTATGCAAGTATGCAGATTCAGCAAGAACTTCTCAGGTTCTCCTACTGTCAACATCCTCTGGTTGCTGTTGAGAAATCTTCATCATACAAGAGCAATACCTCTGATCAATTTCAGCGCACAAGAAATATTCAGGTTCAACAAGAACCTTTCACGTTTGCCTATTTTTAACAGCGTTTGGTCGCTGTTGAGAAATCTTCATCATACAAGATCAATTATTCTGGTCGTTGTTGATAATTATTCTACACAGATGAAATTTTTGGATTTAACAATGACTCTTCCGGTTTCCCTACTTACTGGTCGCTGTTCACAAATATTCTTTATTAAAAAACAATGCTTCTGGTCGTTGTTGATAATTTTTTAGCACACAAGAAATCTTGAGATTTGACAAGAATTCTTCAAGTTTTAATACTTTTAACAATCTCTGGTAGCTGTTAACAAATATTCATCACACAAGGACAATACTTAGTTGTTTATAAATTTAACAAGAACTCTTCAAATTTTTTAATTTTTAACAGTCCCTGGTGTTTGTTGACAAATATCATCCATACAAAACCAATATTTCGAGTCGTTGTTGATAATTCTTCAGTACAATTTTGGTGATTGTTTATAATTCTTCAGCTCATAAATTCTTCAGCTTGTCTACTTTCAAAAACCTTTGGTTTTAAGAAAATTTTACAAAAACAACGCACTTATATTCAACTGTTATTTGTTTTGCGAATCAACGCATATATTTTATTTAATTATCTTTTCTTTAGTCTCTTTTTCTCCTTTCAAAATAACAATTTTTCAACAGACGAGCATCTATGTCCATCAAATTCTCCCGTATTCTTCCTTCGACTATTAAAAATTATCAGACATGCCTATGTTAAAATAGAGCGTCAGACAAAATAAAAAATAGGCAATACAGGAGTATTTTTTAATAGAAAGGTCGCATTCTATCGAAAAATTTGAGTAAATTATGCCTATGTATCGAAAAACAAAACAAACGTAAGTATTGCGCGTTGTTTCGCACTACAAAACAGATTCGAGGAAGGTATGTGTGTTGTTACAAAATACGCTGAAATAATGTGCGTTGTTTTAAGAAATAAAAACGGCTAGAGTTGTTTTAGGAATCAAAATATACAAGAGTAAGAAAAAAAGAAAATTAATCATAGTAGAATAAGATATGTGCGTTGCATGGAAAAACAAAACACAATATAGTAAAATATGTGCGTTGTTTTGGAAAACATAAAACAACATAAAATAAGATATGTTCGCTGTTTCAGAAAACAAAACACACAAGAGTAAACTATGTTTGTTGGTTCGAAATACAAAACGTACTAGAGTAAGAAATAGGCGTTATTTTGGAAAACAAAACACATAAAAGTAAATAATGATAGTATAAGAGTAACATTTTTGTGTTGTTCTGAAGATATGTGCGTTATTTTAAAAAATAAAATATGCTGTAATTAGATGAGTGCGTCGTTTCAAATAACAAAACAAAATAGAATAAGATTTATGTGATAATTTGGAACACAAAACAGACTAAAATAAGATGAGCATTAATATGGAAAGTTAAACACACTAGAAAAAGATATATGCGCTGTTTTGCAAAACAAAAACACGCTAGAGTAAAATATATTCGTTGACAAAATTCACTTGAGTAAGATGTGGGCGTTGCACTGGAAACAAATCTAAAAATCTGTGTTGATTCGCAATACAAACCACATCGAGAAACGAAATATACTGGAGTGAGATGTTTACGTTGTTTCGGAAAACGAAACATTTTAGTTTTAGGAAAAAAACACACAAAACTGGAAAACAGAACACAGTAGAGTAAAACATGTGCACTGTTTCAAAAAACAAAACGCACTAGAGTAAACAATGTAGGTAGTTTTGAAAAACAAAACACATTTAGCTAAACTATGGGCGTTTTTTCGAAATAATAAACATATTAGAGTAAGATACGTAGGATGCTTCGAAAGGCAAAATGCACTCGAGTAAGTTATGTCTATTGTTCCCGAAAATAAAACTCACTGAAGTAAACTATGTGCGTTGCTTCGCAACGCAAAACATTCTAGAGAATATTTTTTGGAAACAAAATATACTAGAGCTAGATGTATGTGTTGTTTGGAAACAAAACACATGAGAATAAGAAGTCTTCGTTTTTTTTTTTTTTGAAAAACAAAACATACTAGAATAAACTATGTCCGTTGTTTTGGAAAACAATAATAACCAATTGCGTTGTTTTGAACGCAAAATTGCGCTGTAACTCGAGACACACTAGCGTAAAATATGTGTGTTGTTTCATAATACAAAACACACTAGAGTAAAATATGTCCGTTGACAACAGAAAACAAAACACACATAAGTTATATATGTATATATACACAAAGTAAACAATGTGCGTTTTTTTCAAAATAACAAAGATTAGAGAGAGAAAATACATTAAAATAAGATATATGTGTTGTTTCGAAAGACAAAACGTACTCGAGTAAGCGTATGTATTGTTTTAGGAAACAAAATACACTTGAGTAAGGTATGTGTTAAACAAAAAACACTAGAATAAACTATGTGTGAGCTGTTTAGGAAAACAAAACACTAAAAAAAGTTATATGCGTTGTTTTAGGAAACAATATACACTTGAGTAAGGTATGGGCGTTGATTTGGAAAATAAAATATACTAGATTAAACAATATCTATTATTTTAGAAAACAAAATGCATTGGAGTAAAATAACTGCGTTGTTTCGCAAAACAAAGCAGACTAGAATAAGATACAAGTATTGTTGTGAAAATAAAACACACTAGAGTGCGATGCGTATATTTATTTGTAAAACAAAACACACTAAAGTAAACTGTGTGCGTTTTTTCGCAATACAAAACAAACTAGAGCAAAATATGTTCGTTTATTTTGAATAACTAATACACTAAACTGTGTGCGTTCCTTCGCGACATAAAATACATTAAGTGAGTTATGTCTGTTCTTTTATAAAACAAAATACATTTGAGTAAAAAATGTGACTAATTTATAAGAAAAATTTACTAGAAAAAGCAATAATATTCGCAATACAAAACACACTATAATAAGATATGTGCGCTATTTCAAAATACACTAGAATTAGATATCAGCGCTATTTTAGAAAACAAAACTTACTAGAATAAGATGTTTGCGTTGTTTTGGAAAACAACTTATAATTAACTATGTAAGTTGTTTTGAAAAACAAAACACTCTAGAGAAACATAAAATATACTGAGGTGACATATGTGCATTATTTTGTTTAACAAAACAGACTGAGGCATGTGTGATGTTTCAGAAAACACAAAATACTACAATAAAATACGTTGTTTCAGAAAACAAAGCACACTAGAATAAATTATACACATTGTTTCGCAATAGAAAACGCGCAAGAGTAAAATTTGTGCGTTGTTTTGGAAGACAAAACACACTGGATTAAGGTATTTGCGTTGTTTCAAAAAACAAAACACAAATAAGTGAAATATTTTCAAAAATACTAGACAAAGATATTTGCTTTATTTTGGAAAATTATGTGCATTGAATTGGAAAACAAAACATACTAGAAAAATCTATTTGCACTGTTTCGAAATACAAAACGCACTAGAGTAAGATATGCGCGTAATTTCAGACACCACAAAACACCAAAGTGAAATATGTTCATTGCTTCGAAAAACGATACATATTAGAGGTTTTTTCGGAAAACAAACTACTTCAGTAAGATATATGCGTTGTTTTAGGAAACAAAATAAACACCAAACGCATTTAAGTAAATTATGTACGCTGTTTTACAATACACAGTAGAGGTAAATATGTGCAGCGTTTCGAAAAACAAAACACACTAGAGCAAACAATTTAGGTTGTTGTGAAAAACAAGTTAACTATACTATGTACGTTTTTTCGAAATAACGAATAATAAACATGCGTTGTTTCAAAAAACAAAACAGACTAGAGCAAGAAATGTGTACTAATGTAACTGTTTTTTTTTTTCAGAAAATAAAACCCATTTAATTAAGCTATATGCTATATGCACACTAGGGCATAATATGTGCGTTGTTCAGAAAGTAAAAACTAAAAAACTAAAACTAAAAATAGACTATGTGCGTTGTTTCGCAGGGCAAAATACAATATAGGAAAGTATGTGCGCTGTTTCGAAAAAAATATATTAAAATATTATTTATGCGTTGTTTAAAAAAAACACACTAGAATAAGATGTGGGAGTTGTTTCAGAAAACAACATTAGAAAGAGATATCTGCGTTGCTTGGGAAAACAAAACAGTCGAATTTTTGCAAGTTGGAGTTCACGTCATTGATTTCTGGCCAATTTCCTACAAACTGTATGATTATATCTTTGTTTATTCCATTGTAAACATTAATGGAATAAACAAAGATAGAATCACACATTTTTATCGGAAATTGAGCCAGAAATTAATAACGTGAACGCCAATTGACAAAATTTCGACTGTATGTCCATTGTTTTGGAAAACAATACATACTTAAGTGTTTCGAAAATTAAAATACATTTGACTTAGATATGTGTGTGTGTGTGTTTTCACCAAATCACACTTGAATAACAAAGTATTAGAATAAGATATTTGCGTTGTTTGGAAAACAAAATATATTTAAATAGACTAAGTGCATTGTTTCACAACGCAATATACAATATAGGAACGCATGTGTATTGTTTCTAAAAATAAAATACACTACTGCGTTGTTTGGGAAAAAACGCACTAAAATAAGATGTGGGAGTTGCTTTAGAAAATAAATAACAGAATAACATATCTGCGTTGTTTGCGATAACAAAACATACTAGAGCAAATTATGTCAGTTGTTTTGTAAAACAATACACACTTAGTATGTCTATCGTTTCAGAAAATAAAATACATTAAAATAGTCTATGTGCGTTGTTTAGCAGCACAAAATGCAATATAGGAAGGTACGTGCATTGTTTCGAAAAACAAAATACACTAGAATAATATTTATACGCTGCTTTGAGAAAAAAAGATCTGCGCTGTTGTGGAACCGAGAAAAAAGAACACTAAAATAAGCGTTGTTTGGGAAACAAAACATACTAGAGTAAACTGTGTCCGTTGTTTTGGAAAACAATACACTCTTAAGTAAGATTTGTACGTTGTTTTGAAAATAAAAATGCACTTCAATTAGATATGTTCGTTGTTTTGGAAAACAAATCACACTTGAATAACATATGCGTGTGTGTTTGTTTTGGAAAATAAAATACTAGAGTAAGATATTTGTGTTGTTTGAATAACAAAATTTAGTCGAGTAAACTATGCCTATTGTTTCAAAAAATAAAGCATTTAAATAGACTATGTGCGTTGTTTAGCAGCTCAAAATACAATATAGGAAGGTATGTGCGTTGTTTCGAAAAATAAAATACACTATAATTTGATTTATGCGTTGTTTTGAAAAAAAAAAACACATTATAATAAGATATGGACGTTGTTTTAAGATATCTGCGTTGTTATGGAGGCGTAAAAAACAGTAGAATAAAGTATGGGTGTTGTTTTAGAAAACAAAAAGGATCTATTGCGTTGTTTGGAAAACAATACATACTTAAGTAAGATTTGTGCATAGTTTCCAAAATTAAAATACACTTAAATTAGATATTTGCGTTATTTGGAAAATAAAAATACACCAGAATAAAATGTCTGATTTGCTTCGGAAAACAAATTACTTAAGAGCGAACTTCGTATGTTGTTTCGCAATATAAAATTCACATAAGTAAACTATGTGCGTTGTTTCGAAAAAGAAAACACACTAACGTTGAATTTTTGCGATGTTTCAACAAGAAAAGCAAAAGTAAGATGGAATACTTTTTGATTATTCAGTATCATAGATACTGAATAATCAAAGGTAAAAAATTTCTTCACGTGAGGCTATGTATATGGTGCCAATAAGAAGCAATTTCGCCAGATTCACTTGATATTGGATAGTGACGTGGCAAAATCTCGTTCCTTAACAAATAGTTTTTTTTTTAATATGGAACGATTGCACCCATTGACACGTCATGCCCAAAAAGTAAGGTAAGTCTTCCTCTACATGGTAGTATATATCTATGGTATATATAGTTAATGATGTGTACATTTTCTTATTTCCTTGCACCCTGTATACATTGGATAAAGCTCAAAAATGTACATAAAAACAGTAATCTTGTTCAATTTCTAAACTGAACTAATTATTTTGCAAATAATACAAAAAGCTAGATAACATAAACATAAAATTTCCTTTACGTTTATATAAATATTACTTTGTGCATGTAATTACCCATTGTAATTATAGAGAATTATGAGTTATGTGTTAATTATGTTTTTGCAAAACGTGTGGACGTTCCTTTAATTTAAATTGGTGGGGGTTTATTATTTGCAATGTTGCTTTACTTTGTGTACGTGGTGGCAGCTATTTGACAGTTTTGACAGATGCCAATACTAAATTGACGAAAATGTCTACCCATGTAGTTTAAATTTAAAGAAAAAACACATACCTGTATGAAGTATGTGTTAATTGCAGTACAAATTAAGGAGCCATGGCCACGCAAAAATCTGAACATGTAGCTCTTAATGTATTTTCTACTGATGGCAACCAAACTGACAGTAAAAGGTCAAAAAGTATATGGAGGGTATGTGCTCATTTTTCATAAATAAGTAGGTTTTACTTAGGTTACTATTTCTTTTGCAGTTATGGAATCAATTGTCTAGATTTCAACGTACAACCATTTATTTATTTTCTTTGATATTTCTGTTTTCATTCTTGTACTTCGCAATAAACGATTCAAACACTGCTTTAGTCGACACTCCCGAACAACCAGAAGTAGAATCAATAAATAGAGAAGTCTTAAATAACATTAAAAATGATCCTAGAGATGCTGAAGTAAATGCACTAAATAATGACGCAGCACAAGTAGAAGTTTTAGAAGAACCTGGAGGCGCCCAGGTGGAAGGAAATGTTAACAATCAAGTTGTGTTACCTCCTAGGGTTGCCAGATCGTTCTCAGGTAGAGTTATATAAAACAAATTGAATCACAAGTTACATTTAAGTAATTTTTAGGACCTACAACAGATCGCCAAAAGGCAGTTGTTGAGGCATTTAAGCATGCATGGAAGGGTTACAAAAAATTCGCTTGGGGTCATGACAATTTGAAACCCATTTCTGAGGGATATAATGATTGGTTTGGGCTGGGATTATCCATTGTTGATGCTTTGGATACAATCTATATAATGGGTTTGACGACCGGTATGTACAATTACACTTTTCTACTACTACATATTTATTTGAAACGTCTGTTTTATTTTAGAATATGAAGAAGCAAGGGATTGGGTAGAGAAACATTTGAACTTTAACGTAAATAGAGATGTTAATTTATTTGAAGTGACCATAAGAGTATTAGGTGGATTATTAAGTATTTATCATTTATCAGGTGACAGACTCTTCCTCAACAAGGCTGTAAGTACAATTCAACAATTAACATTTAATTTTCGCTTTTTAATTTTTTTTTTTGTAGATTGACTTGGGCGATCGGTTGTTGCCTTGCTTTGATTCTGAATCAGGAGTTCCTTATTCTGACGTAAATTTATTCACTAGGAAAGCACATGCACCAAAGTGGTCACCTGATAGTAGCACATCTGAGGTGACTACAATTCAGTTGGAGTTCAGAGATTTAAGCCGATGTTCTGGAGACCCCAAATATGAGGTACTATTTTCTTTTTTTCTATCAGATATGTCATTGATTTTAAGGGTTTTACAGGAAGCTGCATCTAGAGTATCTTTGCACGTTCATAAATTAGAAAAGAAGGACGGCCTTGTTCCTATATTTATAAATGCAAATTCCGGGCAGTTTAGAAGTTACGCCACTATTACGTTAGGTGCAAGAGGCGATAGTTACTATGAATATCTACTAAAACAGTGGATACAAACAGGAAAAACTGTTAAATAGTAAGTAGATTACTAGGAAAAATTTAGGTTTAATAAATTTAATTTTAATATTTCAGCCTTAAAGATGATTATACTTTAGCAATAAGCGGAGTGGAAAAACATTTAGCTAAAAGAACGGTTCCCAACGGTTTCCTGTTCATTGGGGAACTGTTAGTCGGAGGGAAAGATTTCAAACCAAAAATGGATCATTTGACATGTTATCTACCTGGAACCTTGGCTTTAGGTCACCACTTGGGCTTGCCAGATAGTCATATGAAGCTTGCGGAAGAGCTTTTGACTACTTGTTATCAAACTTATGCACAACAACCTACTTTCCTTGCTCCTGAAATTACTTATTTCAATATTCAGGGTGAGAGTTCTAATGATATGTATGTTAAAACGAATGATGCCCATAATTTGCTGCGCCCTGAATTTATTGAAAGCCTTTGGTACATGTATCAATTGACCAAAAATACTACTTACCAGGATTGGGGATGGAAGATATTCCAAGGATTTGAGAAGTACACCAAAGTAGCTAATGGCTACACTTCCATAGGGAACGTAAGGAATACTGCCAATCTGCGATATAAAGATATGATGGAATCGTTTTTCCTTAGTGAGACTTTAAAGTACTTGTATCTCTTGTTCAGTGATGACCCTAAATTAATAGATTTAGATAAGTATGTCATTAATTCTGAGGCACATCCATTGCCCATTTATAACTCTTAAGTAAATTCGATAATTAGTGGTTTCTAGTCGCAAAAAAGAGATAAGTTTAATTTTATGACTGAGTTTTTTTTAATATTTTGTCATTTGTTAAACTGTTGTTTGGTTGATGAGCAAATAAATATATTTTAAAATTATTTTTTTGAAATTTTTGATTGAAAATATTGTTTTTAACATTGATATTAATTTAAGTACATGTACTTTTGTATTTTACGTATTATAGTCAATGGGTACACTTTCATTAGACTGATATTTTCATGCATTCTCACATCATTGTAGATTAAACATATCTATATCGTGCAGATCTCACAGTTTACATTCTAAATAATTGAGATTTATTATTCTTAGGATAAATTGAAAACAAATGTAATATAAGATTTAATATGTTACGAAAATGTTAAATAAATTGGTTACCAAGTCTCAAAAGTACAAATTGTGTTGTTAATTGTAAACCAAGGTTCTTTTATGCATTTTTTTCTTGTCCTTTAGTAAAATGTAGGTTGATTATTATGTTACAGTGGTCAGTCTATGATTCAAGATTAGGGTTTTTTTTGAATAGGATGTATTAAAATGCTTAAAATGATAAAATGATTTATTTTGTAAATGATTTATATTACAAGAATATATTTTCTTAATTTTATGGTATTTAGTTAAAATAATATTAAAGAAATAAAAATTAACTTTGTACATAATATATTCGTTTTAAATTTGCTATAATTTGAGATTCATTCTATTCGCACATACTATAAAATTATATAAATAAAGTTATATATAAAAAAAAGCATAATTTTGCTAGCAGCCACAGATAATTTGTTCAGCACAAATCTGTAACTAGAATATCACAATGTAAGGTTGACTTAAATTATTGTACATTCACAACATTGCATTGCGTAATATAAACACTTAACACATTGATCTTCATCATCATCTTCATCTTTAGGCGGGGGCGGTGGAATCCATTTACCGTCCAAAGCATCTCCGTTGGCCTTCTTACTAAAATCTTTGTCACCGCCTTTATCCCCTTTACCACCGTCCACTTTAGCTATTTTTTCCTCTTCCTTCTTGTACCCTGGGTTAGCACCCGGTCCGAGTGCACCATCTTTATCTTTCTCATCCTTGTCATCCTTATCGTCTTTGTCTTCTTTATCATCTTTTGGGTCTTGAGCTGCCAATTCATCAGGCATTTTATCATGTTTTATATGGTCAATTTTAGGAATGTAGGAACTTGTTGTAGGAGGTGGTGTAGCTGCTCGGTCATTGCTATAAGAAAAGGCGTCTCTTTCGGTTGTTGGTGAATCGGACATGATGGAACTGTAACAAAAATGGAAAGTTAGATTAGATTAATTTAAATATTAAAAACATAATTAAATTAGACTGGACGTTTTGATTGTTTTAAGATAATACAAATATGAAGCACTACCTAATATTTAGAGATCATATTAAGACCAATCATATCTAATAACAAGTTATAAGACATGTTATCATTTAAGCCTTGGTTGTAGAATACAATTTTTTTCAATTTGAACGTTTATTACTTAAATTAAAAACTAATTGTACAATCATGGCAATTAGCCTTTTAACAATAATTGTTGAATGAATTTTTACAACTATTACTTGGGTAGTTACAGAACTAAATAAATAGTGTAAACTTATGTAATGATATTTGTTTATTTTTTGTTTTATATTTATTGACTAGTTAAAAATTGTTTAAGATTTTGTTTCTATCTATTATATTAATATTTTGTCAAATTTTAAATGATTAGAAAATTGATTATTAAAAATATTGTATGATTATATACCTTTATGAGTAAGAAAGTTTTGAACATTACATTTAAATGCAAATGTAATAGATGATGTAATTTCGTATTTACAGTTGTAATGACATACATAAATATTAAAAAAAATATGATTAGAACATTCACAATATATTTGGATGTTAAGCACACAATTTAATTGTTTATTTTAGTTATTTAATGTTATTTCCTAGTAGCTTCAGATAATCTACTTATTATATTAGCTATGTAAATAATAAACATAAGTACACGTGAATGTAAACATAAAACATAACCTGCAATTGTATTTTTTTGACATTAAAATGACATATTTGGAAAACAACTATTAACACGGTACATTAAGCCCAAGCAGAGACGTAAAGTACTAAGTTCTAAGACAACTCACCTTTGAAAATAAATTTGATTTCTTATAATAAAAAATTAATATAAAACTAAAAAGACGCCAGATCAGTTTTGCTACCGAAATACACCCATATTTATATTGCACGATAAAAATGTTTTTAATTTAATCTTAATTTCATGCCGAATTCCAACAGGTAGGTATACTCAACAGGTTGTTAAATGTGTCACCTGCGTAACCACTGATAAACAAAAGAAAACATAAATAACCATAGCGACCAAGCATACTAAACAACAAAGAATGACAACTACCAACTACTTTGAGGTGAATGATTTCTTTGGTTATTTTGACCGTTTATCAGAGGCCCAAGATCGAGTATGAGATCAGCGTTTAAAAACATTTTAAAAGTCCTGCACGTCTTGTTACAAAACAAGTACGCCAACGCACGTAACGCGGTAATGTGGTTCTGCATGATACCAATGTAAATATGGTTGATTGATATATTAAATTAAATGTCGCGCCTATAAATAGCGTTTTACTTACGCCATGTAATTAAGAATGTAGCAAAATACAACGTACTCCAACCAGAGAGCCAAGAACACACTCATACTCAGTTGGCACAGAATAATATATTAATTGGTGTATACTTACATCCAATATGCTAAACGTAGTTTCAATTGATTCGGTTCAATTGCAATGCAGACTGTTGAAAGAAAGGTACTAAGTGTCTGAGCATTAACAATTACCAGATAACGTGCGCCGTCTCGGGATACTTATTGTCTTGACCATTGGAACGCGCTTAAAAATTTATTTTCAGTAAGTAAAAAAGACATACCTGTTCAAATATAATATTTCAAGTACCATATTATTTATAACAATTTGGGTTTAGTGTAGTTAAGACGAACTTAATGGAATATAGACTGTAACTGCAAGAGCATTAGATATCGAGTAAGAAATTTAATATCTATATGATTTTTTTAATAAGACTATTGCATACGTACGTGTACCGGCGACTGCACACCTCGTCAATAAACGGAAAATTTGCGCTATTTAAAAAAGGTAACATTTTTGCCAGTATTTACAAAAAATTTGACGTAGTTTGTCACTTACAAATACGCGAACTTACCAATTTCAACATACCGAATCAAAACTATTTCTTTTATTTTTTTCCTGATATATTTGAGCAATAGATATGCTATAACAGCCTTCCGAATCATAATCTAATACACGTTTTATGTATTAGTTATATAAATCAGTTTGTTACAAACGTTACTTTGACACCGACATATGTTTCTTCATATTATTTTTAAAAAGCGGCCATAAAATTAAAATGGCAAAGAGCAAGTTGTAAGTCCCTTATTATGCAATGTGTACCATGGAAAACTATTGACCTTGTGTACAATTGTCATTGCAAATCATTGGAGCACTGTCCAATGGAGCAAACGACCTACTTGTGTCTTTACCGATAAAAACGAATCTCATGACGTGAATTACTTGAGTATGATTTTAGAAAAAAATGCCGCTAGTTACCTTTGAACGCGGTCATTATACAATTGTTTTTAGGATGACCTTAACTACTTCAATTACTTTATTTAAAACATCACGCTTGTAGTTACAAATAGATACTAAAAACAGGAACAAGTGCGTTTTAATAAGCGTCATTACAAATTCGAATAGGTAAAAACAGAAGGTGATTTCTTTCTTCTTATTTCAAATCTTTTTGCATTTTATTTTTAAAAATTTTTGTTTATTTGCTTCGCTATTTATTGTTTTCATTTATTCCAAGGTTATTTTGCACAATAATGTTAACACTGAAATGTACAAAACTTTCAGCAGGGCTTAAAATTTTCGTTTTAGTAATTTCTCGGTAATTTTTTTAAATTTTTTTATGTTTAATTTCGCGAACTTCACCTCAATATTACTCTCGTTTTGGTTTAGTTTATTAAGTTTACAAGAGGAATTATGTGCTTTCAAGATGTATTTATTAACAGGGAAATCCACAAACGTTCGATTATTTTTGTGAAAGGACAAATTTGTTTATATTGCCACAAATAATATTCATCAGTGATCAGTATATACTTCAACAACTACTTAGATAGTGTTTTTTTATTTTGTGTCTTTTATTCAATAAAACCAAATATCTGTTTACTGGTTATTCTGGCGAAATGATATTTAATTATTCCACAAAATTTATAAATGAAATTTGAAAAACTCTCCATCTATGTAAGAAGGAATATCTGCTACGGTTTTGTAGTTGCAGACACAAGAAGATTATTTTTAGTATATTTAGAATATATTCACTTAAATAAAAATCCACCACTCCTGCAAAATTATCTCTCAATCATTTAAGCCAGCTGGTCCGCATGTGGGTAACATGAACAATACAATTTAGCATAAAGATGTGTTCCTTGGTTAATCAATGTAATTTAAGGTAAATAAAAAACTATCATAAAGTGAAATGTTCATTAAATGAGTCTAAAGTAATATTTTGTGTGCATGAAATTTTAAATTATAACTAATAATAATTTAAAAATAAAACCATAAAAATTACATGCGAAACTGAATTTCGAATTTGAGAACTTAGTAACTCAGACTGTCCTTTCCAAACTACAATTAAAACTTGAAAGAGTAATAAAAAAAATGAAAGGGGCGGAAGCACTTCCTCTTTTTTAATATAATCACAGCTATTGGAGATCACTTTGCCATACGCTATTATATAATGTGATTTAGTTCTTATGGCTATTAATTCCAAAGACAATACATTTGTTGGATGTTTTGATAACCATACACCTGAATGTAATTACCTATTATGCAGCAAGAAAGTGTATCTGCGGTTGCATAAATGAGAGCACTTATCGTTGTTTATTTTTGTGCAATGTCTCAGATTTTTTAATTAGCATTAATATTGTTGACATAATATGTACAAATAAATTATAAATATGTAAAATATAACATATTACTAAATTACAGAAACAAACCGTACATGGTAATTTATAAATAATATATATTTATTATAATATAATTAATATTATTTTTTTAAATTATAAAAAAACACAACGAACAATTAGTGCACCAAAATTTTACAGTTGATTTAAGAAATTTAAAATAACTTTTTTCAAGAACAAGCTAAGCATGCACTTTGGCCTAGATAGAGAAATCGGATATTGAATAATGTTAATTAGTCAGCAAATTTTGAACACATTGTTTAATTATAAACGGATGTTTATTAAAAAAAAGTTTACGTCATATTTCCACGATCTTGAACAACTGTGCGGATAAGGGAAAAACGTTTTTTCTTTTTAAAATAAGTTTGCAAAACTTCAATAATATCTAGATCAAAAAAAATTTCGTAATTTGGCAAATATAAGAATTTTATCAAACAGATTTAATTTAGAAGGAGTTTGATTAACAATAAAATGAGGAAACCTGAGAGAAGATCAATACGTATTGAATATTTTATATCTTCAAGATCAAACATAAAAAAACGTTGCCATTTAAACTTGATCGATTGTGCTATCAATTAATCACGCGTGACAACGTATGCAACTTGCCTGACCCACACTCATTTTACCATATGTTTTAATTAAAGCAAAATAAATAAATCTTTGAAAATTATCATTTCTTTAATACTGTTAA
>JAUIMW010000352.1:0-18739 GCA_033557785.1 Enochrus cinctus | reverse complement strand
TTTAGAAAATTTACTCTTGCAGAGTAAATTTTCTTCTTTAAAGGGCGGAGGAGTTATAGTACGGTCCTGTACCCCCTTCTCTGGGCAAACCAAACCTATATAAGGCAGGGTTTCGGCGCCAAAAAGACAGTGTTAATTTTATAGTAGTAGTATTTTAACACTCGACGACAAAAATTGTCTTTTAAAAACTTAATGAATGGTCTGAACTAAGTAGGGCTATTTACTACGACAATAAGTAATAATTAAGAGCAATTTAATTATTTATATTTACAAACTATTATTTTAAAAAGAAACAAATCTTAATTTAAAAATATATTATAACAAAACATATATTCGGAAAAGAATACAATTTTATTTTTATTCTACGCAACGTTATTTTAAGAAAAGAATTTATTTTATTTTAAAACATTCAAGTAGATATTTTATTTTATTTTATTCAAAAGATATAAAATAATTAAATAATTAAAAGACAATTAAAAATAAATAAAAAAATATAATAAATAAAAAATAAATAAAAAACAGTTTTTAAAAACATTGTCATCGAACCGCATAAGATAACTAGCGTATACAGTTTTTCATAGAAATCTGCGACGTATTCCAGTATTGAGTGTCTGTTTGTGATACAAGTGTTGTTATCAGTCATTGCTACTATTTGTTTCGTCCCATGATAAGTTTTCGTTTTGCCTTTTTGTCGCCCTTGTTACTCTCAATGACATCTTGTACAAGGTTTAAATTGTATCTTTGAAGGTCCATCTTCATTTTCTCTCTGATAGCTTTACACAACTCCACGTATTCAATTCGGCTCATTCTGTCAAGATTATTCTTCGCGTCTCTTCGTTGCTTCAAGAGTGCCTTGGCGTTGCTTCTTGTTTGTAAATGGCTAAGACATTCCTTCTATCTCAACGGCTGTGTCTTTTATGATCTTCGTGAAGTGATGGGTGAAATGTAGTGAACCCTTAAATACTGTGCCTAGCTTTTCCTGGAATAATTCTAAGTTCTAAATATTAAGCGACTCTATTGATTTTTTTATTAGTTTCCTTTTTTTCCAGTCTTGTGGAGATCTGGATTTTTGCTCTGATAAATCTGTGGTCACTACCGGTATTAAATCTATTAAGTACATTTACGTCCTTAATTGTATCTCCTTTATTAGTTAGAATATAGTGAATTTCGTATCTGATATTGGCGTTCGGGGCCTCGCAGGTTCATTTTCTTGTAGGATATTTCCGAAATAACTTGTTCATTGCGTGGGGATCTGTTAATCTCAGCAAATTGCACAAGGTGGTCACCACGCTCATTTCGTTGGTTTACACCGTAGTTGTCTAGAATGGATTCCTGTTGTAGCTTCTTGCCTATTTTGGCGTTTAAATCTCCCATTAAGTATTTAAGTTGGCAATTTCTTCATCGGAATAGCTAGTTATTGGTGCATACATTTGAACAATGTACTTTGTAACTACGATTTATTTTCAAAGTGAGGTAAGCCACTCGATTATTCTTGTTTATCAAGAACCCTACTCCACTTGTTCTCCCAGTTTCTGTACCTCGGTGGCCGGATTAAAGCTCTCTTAGATCTTCGATATATATATATATATATATATATATATATATATATATATAAATTGTCTTATTTTAATGTACCATCATCTGCTAATAGCATAAAATTTATATAAATTATATTTTCAGCTCTCAGATGTTCAGTTACTAGGTGTATCTCATTGGGGTATCCACTTAGTGAATAGAGAATCAAACAACCTCAACGTTATCAAGTCTTTTGCGTTAAATGAGCTTGATTCTTGCACAGCTCCAAGACCCACTTCAGTTTCTATTGAAGGTCCTCAAGGAAGAATAACTTTACACACTGCAAGAGCCCAACAACTTTCGGAAATGGTCACGAGATTTTGTTCAGAAAATAAGAAAGTAAGTAAATATTTTTCTTTTAAGCTTATCAAAGGACGAGTTAAAAAATGAAAGCTTCTTCGAACTATAAATTAATATTAATAAATACAGTTAAACTTTATGTAATTTTACTTAATTAATCAATGTTATCCGTAAACAAAAATTTTAGCACAGGAAGTTGTAGACTAATTGCCCTTTTGAAATGTTTAAAATTTAGATCGACGAGAGGAACCTCTTAAAATTATTTCGTATATTCATTAACCTAGAAAAAATATTAAACAACTCATTAGCTTTATAAGATTGTCACCTTAATATCTTCCGTATGACACAATAAAATCTCCAGAATAAAATTATAAAGAGTACATCTAAATGGTATTAGTGTACACTACTAGTTTCTCTGAATTACTTTCGTCTAAATCCTGATTAATATTGCACGGTGTATGAAGGAATTTTCACTTTCTCAGCACAAAACGGATGCGTGTTGAAATGCTACTTTTATTGTTCAAGTTAACAGAATCAATACCTTATACGTTGTAAAACAAAACAAGTACATGCCTTTCTTTCTTTCTTTTATCAGTCTACCACTCGTAAAACTTTATTTCTCTGAGTGAATACCCATGTATATCACTGTAATGTGGGTAATTCTTTAAAAACAACTTTCAATCAAGAGGTCATCAATCACTCAATAAATTCTTAGGATGACTATTAAATCAACAATTTTTAGTCGAATTTTGCTTTATTGATCAACATAGTGTCCTTTAAGAGAGATGCAATGATTACATCGCTTTTCCAAATTTTCCATGTTTTTGTAAAACAAACAAATTTCCCTTCAATTTCGACAATCAAATTAATTGGAGCAAAATTTCTATCCCTGAATCACTTTTAGGACTGCAAACGAAACAGATAGTTGTCGTTGAAATTCAGATCAAAAGAATAAGCTGGATGGGGAATCAATTAAAAGTACAGTTCATATAATTTTGCCATTGTTGAGGGATCGAATGCTCGTTGTTCTCCAGTAAAGATTATTTTGTTCTTGTGCATTCAAATCTATCTTTTTCTATTATTTCCATTATTCAGATATATTTAATGAGAAGGATAAATAAATGCATATAAAATCTTTTATGGTTGTTAGACTTATAATTCATTTAATTTGCATAACACAAGTAAAGTCAAATTTTAAATAAATCATGTAAGGTGGCGTAATTTAAAAATTCAAATAAAAATTTATCATATCATATCAATAATATTGCACTCCGTACAGCCGTTCAATTCACCTAGCTTTTGTTGACTAGTACATGAAAATGTCTCGATTAACGAAGGTATTGCGCGTAATCTTTATGTTTTACTTGTAAAATCTCTGTTTTGAGATATAGAACGTTCGTCATATGGTTTATTTGTAAGAATAAATCTGTGTGTGTGGACGGCGTTCAAAATGATATATCTTCCATCACATTCCACTGTAGACAAGTGGGCAAAATGCTTGGGACAAGAACCCCTTGGAGCGTCAAAAATTCTTTCATTTGTTGCAAAAACTCTATAAGATCACTCTTTGAAGGATTAAGCAGTGATATATTACATTTCTAAAACAAGTACGAGGGTATACAAAATAATATCCGGGAAATATTTTTCAAAGCTTACTTATGTATTTTTCTACATAGGCACCATGTAGTTCAAAGCACTTCTCTATGCGACGTCGCTGTCCTTGTAATCCATTCTTATAAAAGACGGGCGACAATTGCATAGTACAATGTTTTGCTTTAGAAATAGATTTCCATCGAATACCCTTTAAGTGTCCCATATAGCACAAAATTTGAGCTATATGGGACATAAAATTTCCAATGATATTCCTTCAAAATAATGATGAATGCGCTGGAGCGTTGTCTTGAAACAAAATACGATTATGCAATTTTTCAGGACGTTATTTAAGAAATGCATTATAGAGTTTCCTTAAAATATCTGTAACGCATTTTAAAAAGTCATATAATTGCACCCTTGCTGTCCCAAAACCATCGCTAAAAGTTTGTCACCAATAGATTGGATTTTAATCTCTGAATTGATAAAGAAAATCTTTAGGATCTTCATCAAACTTAATCAAAAAATTTAGAGCATTGTCCATTCGAGCAGAAATTTTTACCTAACCTATCAGTGATGATGGCATAAAATGGTCCATACAAAATCTTATCTTCCCTCTTTGAACCGTTTTATCCATCCATAGTGGTTTTCTTCGGTGTATTCTCTCTGTAAACTTTCTTAAAATTTTGAATAATGTTCCATTTTAGTTTTGTAAAAAACTTCACAACAATTTACAAGCGACAAAAGGATTACATTATGCAATACAATTATTACACTAACTTTTTGATTTTTGATCGTTTCGTATTTACATCCAGTGGCGCAGTAAAAAATTTTTCCAGGAATTATTTGAAATACCCTCGTATTCGCCGTATGGATTAATTTGCGCGCTCGTTTTTAATCAGGTGTAGAGATGACCTCAAACAGATTTTGAATAGTTCTGCTTTATATTATTATCTATTCAAAAGGGAATCAATGAATAAATGGGCACAATGAAAACTAGTTCCAGGCAGTCATTCAATAAAAAAAGTGCCACAATATTCCAATATTATGAGGGCTTTTGAACAATTGACTTTAAAGAACGCATTTTAGGTGTCCTTATTGACAGTATGACGTTTGTATGAAACGTCGAGAAAAATTCGTCCGCGAATTTAAAATTCAAGAATCCATCGTATAGTCCGAACATGGCTTCTGTTAATTAATTTAGTTTTTAGTTAAATTAAAGACCTTAACACAAGCAGCTGTAAGAAAATTTAAGACTAACTTTTTATTTTTTATTTTCACATTTTAATGCATTTGAAATGTTTTTAACGATACCTTACTGACTGATATATCTGTAAAAAATTATAGTTTGAAGTAACGTTTTAAGTTTTTTTTTCAATTTTTATATCAGAAATTCCGTTACGTTGCATGCTTATCTTAAAGTAAGTTATTTTCAGAAAATTATATTAAATTTAAAAAATTATGACATTCATTCTTTCATTAGTTAAATTAAATAAAAAGTCAACATGGTATAGAAGCCAAAAGTAAATTACGAGTATAGTATAGGTTCTGATGGATTTTTTTCTTCAAGAAATCATACAGATACATGCTAAACACTCTGACATTGTTTATTATTAAAGTTTTCATTTAATACTTTACAAAAGAAATTACTATATATCGAAAGAATGTGCTACCTAAACATGGCGGATGTTGACAGCCTAACAGCAATAGCTACGCATAGGACAGGGTCAGTATTTCTTACAGCTATGGAATAACATTTACATAGAACGATATATTTCATAATATTATGTAAATAATAAAATAAATGCATAGCATTTATATTAAAAGTAGAGTTATACGACTCGTAATAATTAGAATAATTTATTTAACAAGAATTTCTGCCCCGATCTCGAAATGTTTCTTGCAATAAAAAAGAGAATATAATCCCAGTTTTGTTTATACCATCGTCAGCAATTTCCTATCCACTGCTGGACGAAGGTCTCCTCCACGTTCAGTCAATTAAATCATCTTCTCTTATCCAGGATACTCCCAAAAATTTCCTCAAATCACGAAATTATTTATTATCAATGTTTAATGTTTTCGAAAATTGCAGAATTTTTAAATTTATCAATTCATAAGTAATGTAATGGGCACTGTTTTCGGCGGCCTTTCATTTCTCTACTATCTAATTCTGGTGCTGATATTTTAGCAATTAAACGAGATGGTGGATGAAAATCTTATTAAGTGGCAGAAGGTGAATAGTAACACCGTAGACAAGAAGAATGCTTCCTGGTGTTACTCAATTCTTTAAAATACACAAGCAAAGCATTTTTATTGCTAACCTCCTTATTTTTTTCCATGGACTTCTCATATTTTTCAAGCGCTAAAGGATATTTCTCCCTTGGTTTTTTTGGCACCAAGTTTATTATTACTTCCGCTGTCATATTTTCAATATCACAGGGTATTGCTTCTTCTGAAGAATACATTTTAAACTTTCTTTTTTAAATAATCTTGTTTCTACAAAATTTATGTTTAAAATGACCAAGATGTTTGACTCGTAACCTTAGCTACGGAATAAATTTCAATACTTGATTTTTAAATAAAATTAATGCAATTATATTTTATTATATATAATTTGGTTATTATGACATGATAGTAGATAAAATCTTATATATTGTACGTGGGATATGCCCATTATAGCACATATCTAATTACAGAACTCGCCTACGGCTCAAATTTCAGACTTGTGCTTATAATAAGGGGCATATCCCATTTTCAATAGCTATAAAATATTGTTAACTAATTGCCAATAATTACAAAAAACTACTCTTTCTAGTCAGTAAGAGATATTATTTTAGCAATTGATTTCTGTACTGAATGTTTTGCAAGGAAAACGACTGTTAATAAGACATTAGAAATACGACGAATTTCTACATTTTTAACGAGAAACCAATGTGCCTTTTACTAGAAAAATCCATAACAAAAGTTAAAATGCATAAATAATAAGCACAATTACGAGTAATTAAAATTTTAAATGTACGTGTATATGCAAAGTGGCAAGTTTTCGAGTAATTCACGCGAGCACCTGCCTAATGCAGTTTGCAGTATGACCCAGATAAGATAAACATGGATGTCCAGTAGTGGGTCATCGAAACTATTAGACCTCATCTGGCAAAACCGCAACTGAAAGAAGCTCCACACTCCTATCTATCTCTTCGCGTCAGATAGAATACAACCGTGCAACGTTCTGACAACCGTTTACGAAGCCGGCAAAGTGTTTAGTTTGTTTTAAAAGAGTATTTATTGTTTAGTGGATTGTGACGAATGTTCTCTATTTTAAACAAAAAGTGATGATTTATCAAATATTTTAAATTATTTTAAACAGTGCAACTGTATTTTCGAATGAACAAAATGGGCAGCACTAGTAAGTTCAAAGGATTGGCCGAACCGACTTACAAAAGTTTTAAAGAAATCCGTGCACCAGCAGAATTAAACATTTCCAACAATTTTCGCTCCAACTCGTTGGACTCCTTGGCTAACTCTTCTAATCCTAGTGAAAGCGACCATGACTCCCACGAAAGCGACTCTGATGGAAAATCAAAGCATTCTTTTTCGGCTAAATGCGAAAATTATGCCGATAACCCTTGCGGAAGCATAAGGTCTTGGACAAAGTCAGATAGCAGTAATTCTGATCATTCCTACGAATACATTTCCAACGAACCAAAAGATAGAAAGCAAAATGGCGAGAAAAAGTTGGATGTATCAATCGCAAGAATGGAAACTATTCCTGAAGAAGGTTCTGAACCAAAAGTTTCCGTAAAAGAAATTTTAGCAAGATTCGAGAACTTAAAAGCTGTTAATAATGATACCAAAGATATAAACAATAATAGTAATATAAATACTTGTTCCTCAAGCCCCAGCCCTTCCAGCAGCAGTTCAAACACTTGCAAAGAGGTATTTATTTCTTTTTTGTTTTAAATAAATCCGGACTTCCCCAATGGAAATAAAAAACAGAATATTATTTTTAATAACATTAAACTATAATTTAAACCCAAAAAACATAACAGTGCATGTTAAATCAATTGTTTCCTCGACAAGGACTATCTTATAAAACAATCATGTTACTTTAAAATTTTATATATCGATCGCGTGGGTGTGAAAGAAAAATCAATCTGATGTTAGATATGCGTCTATGCGAAAATAGTATTAATAAAAATATAAAACTTTTAACTTTGTAGTAGAAAATATAAGTTTTCCAATGAGCATATGTTGTGTATATATAGTGTAGAATGAGACTTTAGTAAAAAGCTTATAAACTAGTTTTATATTATATTTCTGTTTGCCATCTGACAGCGTGTTTTGACGTACATTCTATTGTGGTAATACGAGAAATAATTATTCTTTTGGTAAAAGGTATTTCGCATAATATTAAGCATTCCCTATAGCGCAGATTCATTAACATCGTTGTCAATAGATCTTTCTAACAAATTATCTTTTCATGTCCTAATCAGTGAGTCCTGTATACACTTTTTATTTTATATTAATTTCTTTACCAACCACATACATATGTATTTAAAAAGTTTAGGTACCGTCAAAAATTTATGCTTGCTATAACTTGGATAAATACAAAAAGAGGTAATTAAATAAAATTAGCAATTTATGAGCTTTCTTTCGTTACCTCTTACAACTCTAAAATAAGAAACACATATCACATTAGTTTTTGTCTTAGTCTAGTTCACATCTCACCCGTTTTTAACACCATGTAAGTTTATTCTTAATTATCTTGCGATAAACGAATTAAACTAAGCTATACTGTATTACTGTAGAATTTAAAAGTTTTATTCGACTAACTTGGTTATCTTTTAAAAATAGCGATTGATGGCAGATTGCAATGGCTGGGTAAATAAATTGGACATTATGAGAATGAATAATGTGCTTTACATCGTTAAGAAATTTAATAACTTCGTGGTCCAATTATTTCTTTATAGACAGCAGGTGAATCGTATTGTAAAAAGTAATTGATTAATTATAACTACTTTTATTTAACAGTTCGTTTTTATACATGAGTTGTACTTTACACTCTTTATTGAAATAAAAAAAAAATATATATATATATATATATATATATATATATATATATATATATATATATATATGTAAATATAAGTATATATACCGCCTGATTCTATTCGCCAGCGCATAGAATTTATAATTTCGGACAAAAAATAATAAAAATGTGATGGTCCCACGTTAACAATAAGGCCAGAAAAAATTATTAATAATTAAAAGAACAACTTTAGAAGCGCTGATTGCTGAATGAAGTTCTATTCATTCATAAAAAAATCATCTGTCTTTACATCTGTAGTTTGGTAGAGACGTTTAGCTTTGTTTACGACAATAGAAACAGACGTGACGAAACGCAAAAGAAATTTACCACACTTGCGGTTTTTTACTCTTTTGAATTTTACTGTGAAAAAATGGTCACTACTTCCTCCCATTGAATCGGTTATTTTTATAAAGGTGTTTTGTGGCACTTTGTCTCTGTCATTTGCTTTACGAATTTATAACTTCATTGTATCTTTCTGTAATTCTTTTTAGGCTCGCATTTGCAGGAGTAAAGGGGTGTTATTTTAGGATTAGAAACTTTTTAGAAAAACCGATATATTTTACCTAAATGCACTGGTTTGTGGGGACATTCGATATGGTCAAGCTTTAAGCATTAATGACTCGACGACATAACGTAAACAGTTTGTATTGTGACACAGATGTTTACTTTTATAGTAAAGAGGGTCGTAAATTTTAAAAAGCTTGGATCCTATTAGTTATTTTCAGAAGTTCTCAATAGGTTTTTGTTACATTATTTGTTAATTTAGAAAAAAAATTATTTTCAATATTTGACCTACACGATATGAACTCAATTTGTTGATTTTATGAAGAAATACGCGTGGGCGAAGTTTGTCGCCATCGAAGGTAATCACGCTGTATACTCAAAAGGCACTACATGCGAAGAAGGCGTTACTAAAAGAATTGCTGCTTATGTATGAATCAAAATATAAATATATTCGATGGTGCTTCGTTGTCAAAGGTCGAAATCAGTTTTACTTACCAGCACTTTAACCTGCATTTGTCGACCTCCGTGCTTAATAGAGATTTCGATTATGTGTGAAAGACTGTGGTTTAAAGTTCCAAAGAAGAGAATGACTGTATGTTCGTTTAATTGTTTATGAAGATCTAGCAGATTCTCGCAAAAGCGCCTCGCCACCATCAGTGTCTGGTCCTGTCTATCGAATAAAAAAATGTATCTAACGTTATGGGCATAGATGGTAAAAGAATATGAATGTTAAGGTATACTACTCACTTATAACTCATTTTATTATTACTGTTAATTTTTGTAATACCTATCTGTCTTGCTGGAAACACTTTTACTTACTTTTACCTATCATTAAATGTTATTAACCTACAAAAATATCAGACTTGCGCCCTATTAGTATGTAATCGGCTAAAAAATGGGTAACTGCATAACATGTAGTGATTCTATCTTTTATGCTTTTGATTTTTATCCTTCTGTTGCACTACTTCTTTGATATGATTAATTTTGATTTTTACTTGCCATTTTACATTTATTGGTTTCGGAGATCATACAGCAGTACGTTTTTCGCCTTTTCCATGTGCGTTAGTTCTGGAATGTTAGAGGGGTTCCTTTTTTAATAAACTGTCAAACGTTATTCAATTATCCACTAAAACATGGAAAAATTATGTCTTCTTGACAGATATAGAGGCTAATAGCAATCAGCACCTCTCAACGCAATATGTCATTATTTGCTAGAAAACTATAACTATATAGATATTGCCATAGGTAATTCGTCAATAGCGGCACAAAGTAGTTTCGAAAGATTGTTTAAAATTAAATTATTATTTTATAAGGACAGTATTCTTAGATGATCAAATAATGTGAATTGTAATTTGAATGAGGACAAATAAATAAAGCAAACAAATAATTATATCGTTTTCTTCCACAAAAATAATATTTTTGATTAAGCAATTAACTTTTGTTACAATAATTTGATAATTACAGTTTTCAAAATATTAAGAGAGTGTAATTAGTGACAGAAAACGATTAACTCAATACAGTAAGCCAATCTGTTGAAACGAAATTAAAAAAGGAAATTACAGGAAGTTAATTTATACACATCTAATTGCAAGGAACTCCTTTAAATCTCACACTCAATCTATATTCAGGAACTATTTAATTGGGCATACGTACTTTATTCTGTTAACAAACAAACTATTATTAATATTACCTACGAAAGGTTCATCAAGAAAGTGAAAGTTTTCTTGTCAAGCGTTTTAACGCAGCAAAATCATGTGAATATTATTAGTCGAAGGTGATGAATAATGTAGCCCGTGAGAGAACACTATTTACTTTGAAAAATCGAACGACGTAAGCGTTTATTAGTACATTATTTATAATTTGCCGTTTTGATGATTACATTACATTACAGTATATTTGCAAACCAGTTTTCTTAACAAATATGCGTAATCTGAAGTACAAAGTTTATTTACGTAACATCTTGACTAGTAAGGTGTTCGACTAAAATCGGTTTAAACATTAAAATCTATCGACAGCGTTGGCAATATAAGCAAGAATATAAAAGAGAAAGTCGTATTAGAGGTTTTAATAAACCGTACATATTAGAAGACAAGAGAAACGTTAATGTTTTACACGAAACAGAGAACTCGAGAAACGAAAACAAGTTTTAATAACATACGTATCTTTTCTAAAAAGTAGAGTATTCGATGACACGCATTCAAAAAACAAACTTAATTAATATATATCTATATACGCACTACCGATGCCGTACTTCTTTGACAATTAGTGCAAATCCAAGAGCGAGTTTAAGAAAGCGAATTTCATTTGGAAGGAAACTTAAACACCTATCTCCTCAATAGATTAAGCTTTATTAAAACGGATTTTAAAATTTGACCTTTATAAATATCAAGGAAGAATACACAAGACGTCCTAGAAATTAAAACTTAAACAATAGTTCTCCTTTGCGTCAGCATCAAACATGTTCTCTTCTAAATGGAGTATGTCTCTTCGTGTTGGAAATTCTTAAATGAATTTAATTCTAATTTGCAGGTAAAGTTGTAAAATGCACTTTTTGTAATGATGACGAATGCTAAAAATATGAGTAATTTAAAAACGATTCGTACTTTAATAAATAAACACATGCTTATCTATCTACTGTGAATAAAACTAATTTAATTTTGCAGCTTCAAACGAAGAATTCTCCTCAAAGGCCACCACCTCTTGAGAGGATGGAAGTATCAAATAATACAAATTCCCAAGAACACTTCCAGAATACAATTCGATCTCAACGAGAGCAGTCTCCTAGTAGTCCTACTCCTCCGAATGGAAAATATTCTTTACTTC
This sequence comes from Enochrus cinctus, assembly GCA_033557785.1. Taxonomy (NCBI): domain Eukaryota; kingdom Metazoa; phylum Arthropoda; class Insecta; order Coleoptera; family Hydrophilidae; genus Enochrus; species Enochrus cinctus. Next base: position 6,861 of record JAUIMW010000352.1, on the reverse strand, counting down.
AATATGCCATGCAACATTTTAGACATAACTCTGAGTAAGTATTTGCTAATAATATTCCACTTAATCTTCTTAATAAAAATTATTACCTTTGTTAATCTAATCAAATTAGTTTAACAGCGACAAAATACATTGTTTTTACATATTTTCATTATCTTAAACATCAATTTTTATAACTCTTATTAATACCAATTAAAATTAAAGTGCAAAAACGTTATTGCATTATTTAACGATCATAAAAAGTAGTTTTGCGGGTAATATTAATTAAATAGTAATAAGTAATAATCGCACTATGTAGTACAACAATTCACACAGATACAGATACTCTTTGGAATGCGCAAGCAAAAATTGAAATTAGAAAGCACGATTAATTTAATTCATTGTCACAAATACTAAGTTTTATCATACATATAATTCATACGTATTTTCAGTTGATGTACATTCCCAATCACTGTGTGTAGAATTATTATTTCCACTTCATAATAATAATATCGACACCTTAAAGTATAAAAACGTATCTAACTATACGATTCATGTTAATTTACTTTATGTAACGTTTGCTTTTAAAATTTCGTTTACTTCCTAAATTATCTGTAATTAATATTCATATTTTTGAATGAATTGCGTCGGCTTTCGCGAATATGTTTTGTAATGATATGTATAACACCTACAATTTCTATAATTATACAAGAATTTTATTTATTTTTATGGTGGACAAAATATGCATATAAATTTAATTCTAACCACAAATCACAAAATATATAAGATTATATTTACACATCTATGTTGATGAATGAATATACATATAATAATCACAAATTAATTAGAGAAATTTGGTGGAAGGAATTTTACAACACATTCTGGCTCCTCAGGAAAGAACGGTAATCGTTTTGCAACTTCGTGTTGAAACCTTCTCATAACTTAACTAACAATGAGTTTATTCTCCGTACAATTTTTAGTCATTCGTTTGCTTCGGTCTAACAAGTAACTTATTCTTTTGTGATTTATCCAATGTGTATCGAATTTAAGTGCAAAAAAGTTCCTAAACTCATGGGCATAATCCTTAAGAAACGCATGAATAGGTAGACAAGGATATTTCGTTTTCCTGTTTTTTTATGTGGCGACACATTCAATTCGTTTTGATTTCAGGATGGAATTACTTAAGATTGACTCAACTCTAAAATCGAAAGAAAAAAGAAAAGAATGGACCTGGAAGCAACAAACAGATTTAGTCAAGTGGCAAGGCACTCCCATGGATGGGTCTTTGTTGAAGCTGGAAGATCCTGAATTAGGTCCTTTGGCTCAAGAATGTTTTGAATGCATTTTGAGATATTGTGGAGATCTTCCATTGACTCCAGATATGTCCGAAGTAAAGTGTGTGTATACAGTATTAATGGTATGTATTTATTATTTCTGTTCCCTATTTTAAAAAATATTTTAAGGTTCTAAGTAGAGTAGACACACGAGTATCCGGGGTTACATTAATTTGATTTCGAAGGAGTTGAGGTTGAAGAAATTTATAATCTTAACCGTTTGGGTGCTATGCATAAAACTGGCAACTTACTGTAAACTGCTATAGGTATATTGAAGGATTCAAAAATAAAAATCGAGTTATTCTACTTTTACGTACTTTTACAATTATGGGCCTATTTTACATTTTAAAGATTAATAACAATAAAAATAAATGAGTACAGGAAACTTATGATTTCTAATGACAACTAAAAAAAATGTAAATGAAATGCCGAATAACTAGAAAGAAATGAATCAACAATTGTGTTTTTCTGCAACCAAACGATCCCATCTTACAGCGAGCAAAAATAGGATTAGAACGGTTTATTCCAGTCAGTTTATTGCTACAAACTACACATTGAATTGAATTTTTTGAGTTAATTTTTGATTCTAAGATAGTTGAATTACATCACTATTTCTTTACTCCATCCACTCTTTTTCAATGCCTGATATAATTTCACTTGTAAAATGTAGCCTAGATTTTATCTTTGATGTGTTACTTTGAATATAATGTAAGGATTTAGGACCATTCTGTCCAAAAATGTTGAAGGCAAGTCAAGACCGAATTGGACTAGCAGCGCCAATGCGTTCTTCGGTACTTTAATACTGCAACGCTATCGCGCTTCATAGCAGGCAAACGGTTAAACTTACACTTGCTACATATGTGCTATAAAAGTTAGTATTGTGTGTATATTTATTGTAAGATCAGTAAAAACTTGTTCGTAAGTTCGTTGTATTGGATATCTTCCAGTTTTGGAAAACATCAAAACAATACACTAAAAAACACTAAAATAAAAATGATTCAAAGAAGAAAAAGAACACCTTAAAAATGGTTATCGCATCGATGCTACATCGTACACTAACAAATTATAGCATATATACATATAATATGAATAAATTGATGCAATTGCATTTTATACTTTAGGATTAGGAAAAGGTTTTCCATTTCCCTTAAAAATTCCAAACAAGTAAAGACATAAAAAATATGTATTACTTTACTCTTAACCAAAATAATTATTTTTTTAAATTTTTACAGCATTGTCATAAGCATGTTCCACTAAGAGATGAAGTCTACTGTCAACTAATGAAACAAACAATAAGCAATAAATCAGAATCTCCAGAATCCTGCCAGAGAGCCTGGAGACTCCTATCTATAGTAGCCGCTTATTTTGCTTGTTCTGAACAGTTGGCACCATTTCTCACAGAACATCTGTCAGGGGCAGCTTCAGACAGAAGAAGAGTTTGCCACGGAACTGCAGCAGTTTGCTTGCAAAACCTACGAAAAACACAAAAATGTGGAGGCAGAAAAAATGTCCCTTCCGTAGAAGAAGTTACGGCAGTAAGTGCAGGAAGAAGTGCAAGAAGACAAATTTACAGATTACCTGGAGGGGCAGAACGAGTTGTAAACACGAGATGTAGTACAGTAGTCGCTGATGTTATTGCAGAATTATGTACTTTAATTGGGGTAACTACAGAAGCAGAACAACAAGAATTTAGTTTATATTGTATAGTACAAGGAGATGCTTTTACGATGCCTTTGGCTGCAGACGAGTATATTTTAGATGTAACGACAGAACTCCACAAAGCCGCACAACCTTTTTACTTAATATTTTGTCGATCTGTTTGGTACCACCCTCTAAAACATGATGCTAGTCCATTGTATACTGAAGTTTTATTTAATCAAGTTGCACCCGACTACCTAGAAGGTTTACTCTTACGTCTAGGAAATGCTAATCTGCCACCAAGTATAGTAAGAGATATGTCTTTGATCGCCGCTCTTCTGCACAGGGCCGCTGACTTAAATCATTCTCCAACCTTGAAGGAAGTGAAATTTTTATTACCTAAACCAGTACTTGGTTTGAGAGAACCCAGACCACCGCAATGGTTGGCGTTGGTACAAACTTCGTGGGGACAAGCAGCAGGATTACCAATTGCAAGAGCTAAACATAGAGTCCTCCAAGTGTTAAGTAATTGGCAACTATTTGGGAGCAGCTTCTTCGCAGTTAAACGTGTATCTGGAGACATAAACAACTGGCAAGAACATATCTTGGCCTTGAACAGAAACGGAGTTCATTTTCTTGATATGGTAACACACGAAACTCTACAACACTGGCCTTTCGCCGAAGTTATTTCTACGAGAAAAGTTAGATCTGAAGATGGTGCTCTATTCTTGGATATGAAGTGCGGGAATTTGCTACAACAACGGGTGACTAGACTACAGACTGAACAAGCTCATGAAATTTCTAGATTAGTTAGACAATATATCAACTTAGAACAGTCTAATAATAGCATCAGAAATGAGCAGTGATTCAACATACGTATAATATTTATTTAAAAATAAACTGCTTATTTTTATAATGTTATTGAATATATTTTGTACCATTTTCATAATACAAATATTGTTTAAATATATTTAAAAATAAACTTTTTTTTTGTTATTGTAAATAATCTCTTCAATTTATATTCTCAAATATTTTCATTTGTTAAAATACATTTATATTTATATTTAAACCAGTCTGTAATTTTTTTAAATTTACTGTAAAATTTGGTGTCTGTATTTTTATAAGATTTGAATTAAATATTTTATAATTTAATATTGTTTGTTAATGTGTATACATTTTGTGTAAACAAATGTACAGACTGACTTGATGACTTGAATTTAATAAAACTTAGAAATGGCCATAAATATATAAGAAAAATACTGACACAGGAGCACATTTCACTTATCAAATTACATAGACTAAATTTACAAAAAAAAGCAAATCAAAAAAAATTATGTATCAATTATATAAGTTCATTGGTGAACTGGATATGTGTACGACTACGTTAGGATATTGTTAAACTTAACAACTGTATAATTGGAATAGTTTTATATTAAATCGTAGTAGCTTTTTTTAATGAGTGGCATTCAAAATTTATCGCGAAAGAGACTTACCCTATAGCATGCCTATAGTCGTGTTGAAGCTAACTTACAATTTGTATGTGTGCACAAATGTCCTTTTCTCTATCAAATTTCTTAACTCATAGGACGTTCATTCCAACACTGCAGTCTGTATACATCTGATAGATACATAAAATATATATGTTTACAATTTTAGGCATTGAATGTTGGATAAATAATCTACCATCAATTGTGAATATAATCGACAAAGGAATTTTTAGTAGCAATTGAAAATACGCTATTTTAAACATTTGACTGATACCATAATAATATCTATCAACAAGCTTAAGCGAAGTTAGAAATAACAGGCCTAAATAAATAATAATAAAAATTGTGTATTTTCAATTGAAAAAAAAATCAATGAGAGAGTAAATATGTAAGTTTGGCCACTCGGCATAATTATTAAATTAAAGCGAGGTTGCCTGGATTGCAGAAAATAAATGATGTAATCGTATTGTGCATATACTTGTATTCATGAAGATTATGTTATATTTAAACATTATTTATGGACTACATTTAGTAAGTAGCAGCCAGGCAGTCATTTTGACATTTTAATTTTGTTGTTGACCATAAACGAATAATACCTAGTGTTGAGCTACACAGTGCAAAATTTATTTGTGCCACCTACATATTGGAGAATGCTATCAACAAGATATTAAATAATTTATAATGTAATTAAATGAAAATGCTTCATAAGTTTTACGCGTTATTCATATACAGAGAGCAAGGAAATTAGGTACATTAATTTTAGCGGGTAAAAACTTGGAATCGAATGATATTTAAAAGACTAAAATCCACCCAGGAGCTTCCAAATAATGAAAACTTGAATATCGACAAAATTAACATCAACATTTTTTGTAGGCGTCAAATTTAAATGTTTGCTTATATATTATGATTAGGTTGCACCTTTTGATGTATTTAAACGTATGAATATGTAGGTCATTTAAATCAAAAGGCTTATAGGTTGCTAGTATCTGTTGTGGCCCTTCAAAAGATCATGAAATTTTACTGAACAAACTGGAATATTACGAATTGCAATACGGAGTTACATACAGAGCAGATAAACGGAAGTATATGACCCTGGGATGGGCCACAGGGGTAAGTTTTAGTGCTCCTATTATTTTTAATATACATGAATGATTGGCCAAAGGAAATCATTGAGTGGATTTTGACAAACAGATGAACAATAAATGAGACAAAGACCTTTCAAACAAATAAACTGTTTAACATCTTTCGGATGTTCGGCTATGATATGGTTCCTTCTATGGAATCATGTACCGTGTCGGATCTGATCCTCGATTGAATGTCTAGTTGCCAAATAAAACAAAACAATTTTTCCTACGATGCTTAAAATCAATTATCAACACTAAGGCACAGAATAATATAAATTCGGGCAGGGCCTTCATCGATCAGCTAAGGACTTACATATTCGAGTCCAGCAAGTATATCCATGCTAACCGATGGGAATTACTTACTAACGAATCATGGCGGATCATTTATCTCGATCGATTTGAGCGCTATCAACAAATTACCAGATGAGATTAGGTCATCAGATTGAAAGCTTATGTATGAAGTTAGAGGATTCCTTCAAGAAATGTGTTACGCGAGTTAATACCTAAATCTATTAAATTGCTCTTATTATATAATTTTTGATATTTTTGAGAATATATTTCTTGGTATTGTATTGTATTATTGTATATTCTGTTTTTATTATAAATATAGACCAAAAATAAATAAAAAATTAGACAGGAACCACTATATTGTTCCAGTAATTTAAAAAAATATATAATATTTAAATATTTTATAGTTACAAAATTTAATTTTGTAGTAAGTTGTAGTAAGTTTAATTAATTTTCTTTTAAATTTTTTGTAAATGTAGGTATCCTAAAAACTGGGTTCTTGACGGAGGGCAAGTGTTTTGATATAGGATAACTTAATATTATCTCTATTATCCGTTTATGTACTAGAAATTTTATTCTTGTTCCGGATAAAGTAAATCTTTACAATGAAATGCACGTAATTTGATTAAAATTGTTTGTTTAGTTGCCGAGTAAAAAATTAAAAACCACAAAAACACGACATCAATATGTGACGTTTTTCGAGGTTGTTCATCCAGGAAGCCGAAGCGACCGACGAGTTTCCAGCAACTTTAGATGCAAACCGAGCTGAACGCCGACGTTTAACGTACATGGAAGCAATAGGTTACTTTTTGCGTATTTGGTCTGGGCTAGTGGGGTTGAAATTCGTCTCATTTTATAAAAATAACTAAAAAGTTGCTAAAGCAGGGTTGGTCAGTGTTAAATCGACTTTTTGCGTAGTTGGTCTGGTCTAGTGGGGTTGAAATTCGTCTCATTTCTATAAATATAAGTAGAGTTGCAAAAAGGAGGGTTGATCAGTGTAAAATCGTCTTTTTC
>JAUIMW010000351.1:0-18750 GCA_033557785.1 Enochrus cinctus | reverse complement strand
ACTTCCCCGAGCTACTGGAATATGAAATGAACAATTTATTCCCATATTTACATTAGAGAATGGCATTAAAACCGTTCTACAGAATATATACAACTTCATACAATACACTTCTAACAACTACTATTTATTTGCTTAAAAGTTTGGTAACTCATTCTGTTTTGTCTGTCATTTTTGAGTAAAAACACACACACATATATAGAAAAGAATTGTTTTAATCAAATTTTTGGCAAAACAAACAAAAGAGCAAGTGATTTCAAACATGAGTGTTTTTTTGCTACGTTGTAGAAGAACTTTTAAAATTATTCAAAATAATATTTTTTTACACCTTTGAATATTTTAATGTGATCCAGAGTTTGATATTGTTTTAAGCATTATTGTTTTTGCACCCCTTTACTTTTTTATTGTGATTTTTATTCTAGAATGTAGATAGCTGAGTGATGCTCCATGCCCTCCAAGCTCCTTTGTGATCCTTCTTTATTATTAAAAATCACTGAACTTAAATTAAAAGCAGGTAGATGCCAGTGTACCTGGAGGACATTCCATGCCCTCCAGACCGTCAGGAGTAAAAAGAGCCACCAAGGGGCCTGGGAAACATGGAATGTCCTCCAGGTGCACTGTCAATAACATATTCCTGATTGATATGTAAAGTTATCTTTAATATTGTTACTTCTTTGAGTTTGAGACAAATAGAAATCAAAAGAAGTTGGGAGGAGTACGCAGGAGTATATTGATAGCAGTGTACCTGGAGGACATTCTATGTCTTTTTACTATTAAAAATCACTTAACCGCCTTGTATTGAAATAGAGTAAAATACAACACAATAAAGGACTACCAGGGGGTCTGGGGAAGATGGAATGTTCTCCAGGTAATTTTGTTAAAAGTATTAAGATATTTTTTATTTTAAGAGTGATTAGTTGTAGATACAAAAAAATGTGGCCTCCAGACCTCCCTGTGACCCCCTGGTGCCTTTCTAATATCCTCCAGTTGGACTGCCATAAACGTTCTTCTGACTGATATTTAAAGATCTCTGTAATACGCTCATTGTCAATCTTGTGTCTATTGGACTGAGTTTATCCTGATGTGTGGAAGGTGGCATACGTGGCGCGTCTCTTTAAGTCTAGAAGTTGCAGTGGGTTACGAGAACTTCGTCCAATCTGTATACTGTCTATCAAGTGTTACCCAAGGTGCAGTCTGGGTTCAGGCCCAATTTCAGTTGCGCCACAGCCCTGGCTGCGATTACTGATGTTCTCTGCTCGCTGGATCGATTAATCACCAGTTGCTGTTGGCCATGCCTCTTTAAGTTGGACTCTCTAATAACTAAATCTCCTTCTTCCGAAATTATCTCAGTCGTGCATCACAAAGGGTTAGATTACAGGATAGGATGTCAGTTCCTCTCATGCTGAATTGTGGTGTACCTCAGTATTATTATTTCTTTAACGAGGATCTGCTCAGACTACCAGCTGGGACAGATCAACATTGTTTAAGGATCAATCCTACGAAGTCATTAGTCCTCCTCTTCTGTGACGGATCTAACCGCGAATATCTAGAACGGAGATTGCGCTTGAGGTTGGATGATTTCTTTTGTACGGACGTGCACAATCTTAATTTGAGGTATCGTAGTCTCATCTCAATCCTTCGTTTCCTGGGTACATATTTCTCAAAAAAATCTTTTTCTAATAACGTTGAGTGCTTTGATGAAAATTCAGGTTCCTTGGTGGTCCTTTTGTTAAAAAAAAAATAATTAATTAAGAGTAAGTAGATGACAGTGAACCTGAAGGACATTCCATGTCCTCCAGACATCCTGGTGGTTCTTTTTTATGCTGTATTTCACTCTATTCCAAGTAAGGAAAGTTCAGTAATTTAATTAAGGAAGGACCACCAAGTAATCACCAAAGTACTAAGCTATTTAAGTTTTACATCCTCTGTATTGAAATAGAATAAAATACAATATAAAAAAGACCACCAGAGGGATTGGGGGACATGGAATATCCTCCAGGTACACTGGCATCTATCTGCTCTTAATTTATTTTAAAATCTTGTTAATACATTTAATTTGTATAAATGTAGTTAACCAATATTTAGAACGTAGATAGCTAAGTACTTTGGTGATACTCCTCGACCTCCAGACAACTTGATGGTCTTTCTATTGCTATGAAAAATCACTAAACTTCCCTATATTGAAAAATAGTGAAATACAGCATAAAAAAGGACCACCAGGGGATCTGGGGGACATGGAATGTTCCCCAGGTATTCCACTTTATGGATTTATATCGAGATTTTTAGATCAATTACAAACAAGTAGATGATATGGAATGTATTCCAGATACACTGTAGTCTATTTGCTTTTACTTTATTTAACCTCGATCATACTCTTAATTTCTTTAAATATAACCAACCAATAAGAGGAACGTAGATAGCGGAGTACCTGGGGGATCTTCCATGTCCCCCAGACATGTTTTAAAATCAGTTAACATCTCTTTAAAAAATTGACCATGAAACAATAAAGGGATTTTTACTGACAGCTGAGTACTTTGGTGATACTCCACGACCTCCAGACAACTTGGTGGTCCTTCTATTGGTATGAAAAATAACTGAACTTCCCTGTATTGAAAAATAGTAAAATACAGCATAAAAAAAGACCACTAGGAGGTCTGGAAGACACAGAATATTCTCCAAATACATTGTCATCTGCCTACTCTTAATTTATTTAAAAATCTTGCTAATATTTTTAATTTGTCTGAAAGTAATTTTCATAGCCATAGATGGACCGCCAAGTAGTCTGAACCACATGAAATATGATTAATTAAAAATATTAACAAGATTTTAAAATAAATTAAGAGTAGGTAGATGACAGAGTCCTTCTATTGCAAGACAGGAAATTTTTATATCAATAAAAGGAACACCAATGCCTATGAACCTGGAAGATATTCCATGTGACCCAGACCCCCTGGTGTTCCTTTCTTATGCTATATCTTACTCTATTTCAATACAGAAGAGTTCAGTGATTTTTAATAATAACAGAAAAACTACTAAGGAGTCTGGAGGATATGGAGTATCATCAAAGTACTTAGCTATTTTCGTTTTACATCCTCTGTATTGGAATAAATTAAATTACAGCATAAAAAGGGACCATCAAGGGTCTGGAGGACATGGAACGTCCTCCAGGTACACTGGCATCTACTTACTCTTAATTTATTTAAAAATCTTGCTAATACTTTTAATTTGTCTAAATGCAATTAATCAATAATTAGATCGTAGATATCTGAGTACTTCGGTAATACTCCAAGTCCTCCAGATTCCTTGATGGCCCTTCTGTTAGTATTAAAAATAAATGAACTTCCCTGTATTGAAATAGAGTAAAATACAGCATAAAAAAGGACTGGAGGACATTCCATGTCCTCCAGGTACACTGTCATCTACCTATTCTTAATTAATTTATTTCTTTTTAACAAAAGGACCACCAAGGAACCTGGAGTATCATCAAAGTACTTAACTATCTACCTTCTCATTATTGATTATTTATATTTACAAAAAATAATATTTTTAAATAAATTAAGAATAGATAGATGTTAGTGTACCTGGAGGACATTCCATGTCCCCCAGACAAAGGTGATCCTTTTTTATGCTGAATTCTCTATTTCAATACAAGGAAGTTAAGTGATTTTTAATAATAAGAGAAGGTCCTGTTTATAGAATACCGAATGTCCTCCTGGCCTTATGTCCTCTACCTTTTATTAATTTACTTAAAAATCTCATTATAACTTTTACTTTTTAATTACAGTTAGACAAACTAAAAGTATTAATAAGATTTATAATTAAATTAATAATAGGTAGTTTTCAATGTACCTGGAGAACATTTTATCCCTCGGTAACCGTTTTTTATGTTATCTTTTACTCTATTCAAATATAAAAAAATTAAGTGAAGAAAGATATATATTCTCCAGATGCTCTAATGGGCAAGCCCTCGCGTTTCAATGTATTGATATTTACTTCGCTTGGTATAAAAAAGATCTGTTTTACATTTTTTAAATATTTTTTTTTAAACATGGCAGCGTATGTTTCGCTGCTCGCTGACTAGGGCAAGTCCTCGTACTTCAGTATTTTGATATTTGCTTCACTTGGTATAAGGTCAGTTTTCGAAATTGTTAATAGTCCATTATGAAATTAATATAGCTTACTTAAAGGAAGAATGCACCTCGAAATAATTTATTTGATTGCCTGGGGGACATTCTATGTCTCCAAATTTGACATGGAATGTCCTCCAGGTACACTGTCATCTACTTATAACTAACTTTACAAATTTTGTTAATATTCAAGGAAGTTTAGTGACATAAAGTTTTGACAAATTAAAAGCATTCATTAATTTTTTTTTAATTAAGAGTAGGTAGATGAGAGTGTACCTGTTAGACATTCCATGGCCCTTTTTATATTGTATTTTACTCTATTCTAGAGCAGGGACTTTAAATAATGATTATCGTTCTATTATTGTAATTAATAGTTTAACAAGTTTTTCAAATAATTTAAAAGAAGGTAGATTAAAAAAAGTATTAGGTAAATGAGGAGGACATTCCATGAATCCTGGTGGTTCTCCTTTTGTTTTTTAAAAATCACTAAAGTTCTTTACATTAAAATAGAGTAAAACACAACACAAAAAAAGGACCAGGGTCTAGGAGACATATATCGTCCTCCAGGTACAAAGTACTCCTCCTACTCTCAATTTATATAAAAATCTTCCACATTTAGTGATTTTTCATAGTAAAATAAAATCATTAGAGCATCTGGATAATATATATCATTCTTTTATGGTTAAAAATCAATTAATTTCTTATTTGAATAAAGTAAAATGGAATGTCCTCCAGGTACACTGTCATCTACCTAATCTTAGTTTATTTAAAAAACTTGCTTATATTTTTAATTCGTCTAAATGTAATTAATCAATAATTAGAACGTCGATACTTGAGTACTCCATATCCTCTAGACTTTCCTGTATTGGAATAGAGACATGGAATGTCCTCCAGGTTCGATGTCATTCAGTTAAATTATTTTTCATAGTAATAGAAGGAAAAGAAGTATCACCAAAATACTCAGCTATCTACGTTCTAATTATTGATTAATTATATACAAACAAATTAAAAATATTAGCATTTTTTTAAATAAATTTAGAGTAGATAGATGATGGTGTACCTGGAGGACATACTATGTCTTCCAGACCCCCTGGTATTCCTTTTTTAAGTTGTATTCTACTTTATTCAGACACAGGAAAATTCAGTGATTTTCATAACAATAGAAGAAGTAGTCTGTAGGACAAAGAGTATCACTAAAGTGCCCAAATAAATTAAGAGTACTTGGATGTCAATGTACCTGGAGGACATTACATGTCCCCTAAACTCCCTTTTTTAAGTTGTTTTTTACTCTATTCCAATACAAGAAAGTTCAGTGATTTTCATGTAATAGTAATATTAGATAGCTAAGTGCTTTGGTGATACTTCATGTTTTCCAGACTCTTTGATAGCCCTTCTGTTATTATTAAAAATCACAGAACTTCCCTGTATTGGAACAGAATAAAATACAACTTAAAAAGAACCACCAGGGAGTCTGAGGGACATGGAATGTCCTTCAGGTAAACTGTACTTTATGTATTCCACATTGTGTTGAAAAATCTTGAAAACAGAATTCATTTAAATACGATTTACCAACTAAAAAAGAAAGTGTGTTTTCCAAAGTACCTGGAGGTCATTCAATGTCTCCCTAACCCCTTAGTGGTCCTTTCTTTATTGCTGAAAATCAAGGAATCTCTCTATAATGAATGAGAACTAAAGCAACCTAAATGAAAGCCCACCAGGGGGTTTGGGGGACATAGAATGTCCTCCAGGTACTCTGAAAAATACGATTTTTTTAATAGTTGTTAAATCGTAAATAAATGAAGTATGTTTCCAAGATTTTTCAACACAATGTGAAATGCATAAAGTGCAGAGCACCTGGAGGAAATTCCATGTCCCCCAGATCCCTTGTCAACTCTTCTGCCTCTATTCTACTAAAGACCTATTAATAACGCTTATTATTTGAAGTTAGACAAATTAATAGCTTACATAAAAAAACTTTAAAATAAATTATAAATATATTTGATAAATTAGGAAAAAGTAAATTGTTATGTAAGCGGAAGACATTTCATTACTTTTAATATATAAAAGTCTCGAGGACATCGAGTATCACCAAAGTACTGTCTAATCACAATTTTATAATTGGTTAATTACATTTAGAAAAATTAAATTAAGTTTACATGTTCCCCAGGCCCTCTGGTGGTCTCTTTTTCCGCTGTATTTTACTCTATTTCAATACAGGAAAGTCCAGTAATTTTTTATAGCAATAGAAGGGCCATTCTCATTATTGATCAATTACATATAAACAAATTAAAAATGTTGGCTATATTTTTAAATAAATTAAGAGTAGTACTTTACTTTATTTCAATAAAGAGGAGTTTAATGATTTTTAATAATAACTGAAGGATGTAGGTCGTGGATAGCTGAGTATTTTGGTGATACTCCACGTCCTCCAGATTCCTTGGTGACTTTTCTGTCAGTATTAAAAATCACTGATTTTTTTTGTATTGCAATAGAGCAAAATACAGCATAAAAAGGGACCACCAGGGTGTCTGGGGGACATGGAATGTCCTCCGGGTACACTGTCATCTACCTACTCTTAATTTATTTAAAAATCTTGCTAATACTTTTTTTATGATGATGTCGTCAGCAAATCATAGACAGACATATGGTCGACTGTATTGAAGCCGTCTTGAAACTTCACCTGTTCTACTAGCTGGTTAAAGTCTAAACTGCGAGCAAGACGGTTGGTAAAGATCTTTTTTTTTTAATATACATGGAGTCCAGTATCATGTTGTCCTGTAATCATCTCTTCAGCAAAGCTGAAGTGGACATGGAATTGCTTCCAGGTACATAAAATCAGTACGTCTAAAAGTAAATCAAGCTATTGTTAAAATTTAAGATGATTTATATAGAAAATCTGTAGGATTTTATTGGCAGCAGACGACGACGTAGTGGCAATGCAATCTGAATCTGAATTTGATCAAAGTATATAGTTATACATGAAGCACGTTCATAAAGGTTTATTTGACGCGAGGGCAGTTCGTATCTGATTTGTTGCGCTATAATAGTCTCAGATAAACTATCTTAAATGTCTGAAAATAGGGCAAGCGCTCGAGATCGATAAACATCCGTTTTAAAATGAGATATGTCGTTCGATATAACGCCTCGTGTGTAAACTCTTATACTAAGAGATAAAGCGCCGGTTTTCCACGGCATATCATTTTTATTTCTCATCCCTAACAACTCGGGGCAAAAAAAAGAGGTGAAATTTCTAACACGGCACTCTCGGATCGTTATATACATACGGATCCGAGGGCGTATGTAAGTATTGGTTGTATAAGGCAAAACGCCGAGAGAGACCTGCTGAATATACAGATATACAGAGGGGGTTACTACCACCAGAAGCAGAGGGGTAGCTTTTCCAACCCCTTAAACTGGGTAACGTGTCGTCTAGGTCAGGCAACCCCGGTTTTTACCTTTTAAATTTAGCTTATCTAGTTTTTGCAGCCGTGCGGGTAGATGGCGTTCATCCCTTTTTCGGAGGGATGGGGGGGTGCCCTCCGCACACCCCTTTCAAACCAAATTTAGAATAAATTTTCTGAAATATGACAATCACCACAGATGGATAATCCATGTAGAGATAGTGGTGAAATTCATTAAATATTTCATATCCATTTGCATTCGGAAAAGCGTTTTTCCCACCGGCCATTTTTAATTCATATTCGAATCGAATCGTGTTGAATTGGTAACTAAACTGGTAATTACATATTTCGGTTTGTTTGAGATTAGAGACTTAGAATGGGTGCAGCAGCAGTAAGCGACGTGCACCCCATCGTAACATGGGATAGACGTGGTCATAAACAAATCATGTATACATCCATAATCTCCCTATATCCGAGGTCATAATTCTATATCGTAAAATATTCAGGCCTGTGTTATGCAAATGAATTGATTCCAGTTGTATGATATTATTGTTTTGTTCCGCCATTATATAATCGGACTATTGTTGATTAGATTTTCGTTAGGTACTCGAATAAACAGGGGCATTAGTTATACGCCACGAGGATTATTTATTTATATTTTGGCGTTTTACAAATGGCTTTTGTGTTTCCAGGAAGGAGAAATATTTCTAATGTAATTTATAGGAATATTTATGCACCCCTTTCTTTCGGGGTTAATCGCTCATGACAGGAAATTCTTGTATTTACCAACGGTTTTAGATGTCAATTCATTTATTCGTAGAACAATTACAGTCTTTTCTATTTATTTTGGTTTCAAAGAGTCTGGAGAACATGAAGTATCACCAAAGTACTTAGCTATCTACATTCTAATCATTTATTAATTACCTTAAGACAAATTCAAAATGTTTCCAAGATTTTTAAATAAATTAAGAGTAGGTAGATGACAGAGTACCTGGAGGACATTACATGTCCCTTAGACTCCTTGGTGTTCCTTTTTATGTTGTATTTTACTCTGTTCAAAGAAGTTAAGTGATGTTTAATAATAAACTAACAAGATTTTCAAAATAAATTAAGAGTAGGTAAAAGACAGTATACCTGGAGGACGTTCCTTGTCTAATAACTCTTTTAGTGGTCCTTTTTGTGTTGTCTTCTAATCTATTACAATCCTGGAAAGTTAAAAGATTTTTAACAAAGGGAAAGATGGATTACCTGAACTTAAGGGTATGGAATATCCTCCAGATACACTGTCACCTACCTTTTATTGACTTATTAAAAAAAAATTAACCCTTTTAATTGAGTATCAGCAAAGTACTTAGCTTTTTTAAAATATAAAATAAGTGTTATCCATCAATTTCGACTTCCATCAACCTATTTTGATTACATCTCTCGGCTCTGCAACAGTCTAAAACTTACCCTGGTGTCAGGACTGACTGAAAAACATTTGAATTCCCAATGTAGTAACTAAAGCCAACCAGGATGTACTTCGTTTTCCTCGGTAGTTGGTTCTTCTGCTTCGATTGTTTGTCCTGTTGCCTTGGTGATTTCTTCATCACTTGGTTCCTCTTGATTTCTTATTCTATTTTCTTTTTCTTCGTTCCTTACAAATTCCAGAATTTCTTCTTCATTTATAATTTGAAAGCCAGAGTCGTTAAAATCATCAAACTAACATGGAAGTTAATAACTCAGGAGACCCTTCTTCTTCTTGCTCTTCTTCTCCTATATGGTCTTCTACATCAATTAAATTCTTCCATGCTTGAATTAGTGTTAACTTTTTGATTTCATTCCATACATCACCTATCATTATGACACTGTCTTTCAAATTAAAATTCTTATAAAAATCATTTTGAGTTTTTCCTTGCGACGGAGATGAAAGTAGCTCTTCATTTATTGTTAAAAATAAACTTCCTTGTAATAGAATAGAGTCTGGAAGACATAGAGCCCCCTGGTGTTTTTTATGTTGTGTTTTACTCTAAATTAAGTGATTTTTAATAATAATTCCAAATTTTAAAACATTCTATGTACTCCAGACCTCCTGGTGGGACTTATTTTATTGTTAAAAGTAACTAAGCTTCTCTGTATTGGAACAGATAAAAATGTAATATAAAAGAGAACCATCAAGAGCTCTGGGGGACGAGGAATGTCCTCCAGGTACTTTTAATTTTTCACATTTGGACAAATTAAAAATTATTGTGAAAATCATTTACTTTCGTATATTTGAATACACTAAAATACAACATAAAAACGTCTGGGGGAGATGGAATGGCCTCCAGGTACACTGTCGTCTACCTACTATTAATTAGGCCACAAAGGAGAACATGGAATGTAATTAATCAATAATTTTAACGAAAATAAGTATCTTGGTGATACCCCATTCCATGTCCTCTAAACTCCTTGGTTATCTTTCTTTTATTATTAAAAATCACTGAATATCCTTGTACTCGAATAGAGTAAAATAGAACATTAAAATGACTACCAGGGGGTCCTCCAAGTGCACTGTCATCTAGCTATTATTATTTTATTATTATTAATTATTAAGTGTTTTTAATAATAAAAGAAAATCCACTGGGAAGGTCCGAGACATGGAATGTCCTCCTGATACATTGTCATCTACGTACTATTAATTTATTAAAAAATCTTATTAACATTTTATAAGATAAAAATTTTCAAATAAATTAGTAGTAGGTAGAACACAGTGTACCTGGAGGACATTCCATGTCCCCCAGGTGGTCTTTTTTTAGGTTGTCTTTTACTCTACTTTAATAATGGGAAGTTAAGTGACTTTTAACAATAAAAAAGAACTGGTCTGGAGAACTTCTTCTGTATTGTACCAACTGTGCCTTAACCATACCATACATTTACTGCTATTTGCGATGTACATTAAATCTAGGACGTTCTCTATACTAGAACAGTCGTAAAACTGGATTGAATTTGAAGTTAGTATCCCCATCTATGATGAACTTTGAGAACTGCTTCACGTTTGAAACTTCGCTAATGACTACGACAGATTAGGCTTGGTTTGGTATCCATTTTTCACAGATACACTAAACGGAAAGTTCTTTACAAACTAAAAACAAAAACTACTACTGATATCAAAAGTATGAAACATTGTCTAGGTTAAACACGCATGACATTTTTAATGACAGTTAATGACGGTGTACTTGAAGGACATTCCATGTCCTCCAGAATCCCTGATGCTTCTACTTATTCTTAATTTGTTTGGAACTCTTGTCAATAGTTTTAATATGTCTAAATGTACTCAAAATATAAAATACAGCATTTAATAGTATCATCAAGGGGTCTGAAGGACGTGGAATGTCCTCCAGGCACACTGTCATCCGTCTACTCTAAATTAATTTAAAAATCTTGTTAATACTTTTAATATTAACATCTACCTACACTTAATTTTTTAAATAGGCAAATAACGGTGTACCAGGAGGACATTGCATGTCCTCAGGTGGTACTATTTTGTGTTGTATTTTACTCTATACCTTGTAAAGATTTGAAAGAGTTATTATAAATAATTTAACATTTTTAAAACATTATTTCTTAAGTAGAAAAAAATTCCAAAAACATTGTCATATACCTACTCTTAATTTATTTAAAAAACGTTAATATTTTTAATTTTTCTAAGAGTAATTAATCATGTCCGCCAGATATCACTTAACGTCCTTATATTGAAATAGAGTAAAATACGACAAAAAAGGACCACCTTCCCATGTGCTCCAGCTTCCTGGTAATCCTTTTTTACGTTCTCTTTTACCCAGTTAAGTGATTTTCAATAATAAATGAAGGACCATCACGACGTCTGGAGAACATCTAACTTACTATATGTTTATTTGAAAATCTTGTTATTATATTTAATTTTTAATTACATTTAGACAAATTAAAATTATTAAAACTTTTAAATAAATAAGAGTAGGTAGATGACAGTATACCTGGAAGACATTCCATGTCCCCCAGACCCCCTGGTGATCCTTTTATATTTTGTTTTTTACTCTATTCCGATACAAAAGAGTAGCTTCTATACAAACCAGATTAATTACATGTAGTTGTAAAGATATAAAAGAGTTATTATAAGTAATGTGTATATTTCTTAAGTAGAAACAAAAATTCCTAACACAAAAATGCTTTTAATTTGTCTAAATGTAATTATTCAACAAGTGAAACATGGATAGCTAAGTACTTTGGAGATACTCGATGTCCTCAGGACGCCTTATTTTATTGTTAAAAGTAAAGAAGAATATAACAAATAAAACTACTACTAAATGCCCTGATAGTTTTTTTTTATTATTAAAAAATTACAAGGTCATCAGTTGATCTGGGAGACATTGGAATGTCATTAAAAATTTTATTAACATTTCAATTTTTAATAACATTTGAACAAATTAAAAACGTCAACAAGATATTCAAATAAATTAAGAGTAACCAGATAACAGGATACATGGAGGACCCCCTAGTGGTCCTTTTTTTATGTTGTTTTTTACTATATTGAGAAGTTGAGTGATTTTTAACAATAAAAGGAGGACCACCAGGGAAGTCTGGGAGACATGGAATGTCCTCCAGATACACTGTCGTCTACTTACTATTAATTTATTAAAAAAATTCAATTTTTAATTATTAACGGTGTACCTGGAGGACATTCCGTGTCCCCCAGACCCCCTGGTGGCCCTTTTTTATGTTGTCTTTTACTCTATTCCAGACCTGGAGACTTAAACGATTTTTAACAAAAAAAAAAGAAGGACCACCTGAACCTAGGGAATATGGAATGTCCTCCAAATACACTGTGATCTAGCTAACAGTCATTTATTTACTCATTTGTAAATACTTTTAATTTGTCTAAATCAATAGTAGGTTGACGACTCCATGGTACTTAACTATTCCAGTACATGGAAGTTTAAAGATTTTCTGTTTGGAGGACATGGAGTATCACCAAAGTACTCAACTATCTACATTCTAATTATTGATTTATTACATTTAGACAAACTAAAATTATTTTTAGATTTTAAAATAAATTAAAAGTAGGTAGATGACAGACATTCCATGTTCCCCAGACCCCCTAGTATTCCTTTTTTATGCTGTATTTTATTCTATTCAAAAAAGTTAAGTGATGTTTAATAAAAAAAGAGAACCACCAGGACGTTCTCCAAGTACACCTACATCAACCTACTTCTAATTTATTTAAAAAACATGTTAATAATTTAATTTGTCTAAATTTAAAATTAAAAGTATTAACAAGGCTTTTAATCCTGTCCTTATTTTGTTACTAAAAAATTAAACTTCTTTGAATTACAATTGAGTAAAAGACAACATAAAAAACCAACAGAGGATCTGGGATACATGGAATGCCCTCCTGGTGCGAAGTCATCTACTTACAATTAATTTTTT
This sequence comes from Enochrus cinctus, assembly GCA_033557785.1. Lineage (NCBI taxonomy): Eukaryota > Metazoa > Arthropoda > Insecta > Coleoptera > Hydrophilidae > Enochrus > Enochrus cinctus. The sequence goes on along the minus strand of JAUIMW010000351.1, from coordinate 5,801 downwards.
TAAATAAGTTTTAAATAAATTAATAGTAGGTAGATGGTAGTGTACTTGGAGGACATGCCATGTCCCTCAGACCCTCCCTGGTGGTCCTTTTTTATGTTGTATTTTACTCTATAGCAATACAAGTTAGTAGCTTCTATACAAACCAGATTCTATACAAACCAAATTAAAACATAATTTCTTAAGTTAACACAAAAATTCCTAAAATCAAATAATTAGAACGTAAATAGCTGATTACCTTGGTGATACTCCATGTCCTCCAGACATTACTTAACATCCTTGTAGTAAAATAGAATAAAATACGACAAAAAAGGAACCACCAGGTACACCTACCATTAATATATTTAAAAATCTTAATTATTAATATTAAAAGTATTCACACTCTAACACTCTAATTAACCTGGAAGACATTCCTTGTCTACCAGACCTTTTGGTGATCCTTTTTTAGTTGTATTTTACATTTCCGATGTAATTAAGAATTAAAAGTATTAACATTCCATGTCCTGGTGGTCCTTTTTTATATTAGAATAGAATAAAATAGATGCAACATAAAAAAGGACCATCAGGATGTCTAGGGGACATGGAATGTCCTCCAAGTACACACACATTTTTTGTGTTGTTTTTTACTATATTCCAATTTTGGGAAGTTGAGTGATTTTTAACAATAAAAGAAGGACCACCAGGGGGTCTGGAAGACATGGAATGTCCTTCAGATACACTGTCGTCTACTTACTATAAATTTATTTAAAAAAATTCAAATTTTAATTATATTTGGACAAATTAAAAACATTTTTAAATAAAGTTGTAGTAGGTAGAACATGGTGTACCTGGAGGACATTCCATGTCCCCCAGACCCCCTGGTGGTCCTTTTTTGTGTTGTATTTTACTCTATTCCAATGCAGGGAAGTTCAGTAATTTTTAATAATAACAGAAGGATCACCAAGGAGTTTGGAGGACATGGAGTATCACCAAAGTACTCAGATATTAACAAGATTTTAAAGTAAATCAATAGTAGATAGATGACAAGTGTCCTCACTGGTGGTTCTTTTTTAAGTATTATTTTATTCAAATACAAAAACGTTAAGTAACTTTTAACAATAAAAGAGGACCACCTAGGCATCCTTTAGGTACACTGTCATCTACCTACTTTTAATTTATTTAAAAATCATGTTAATACTTTTAATTTGACCAACTTACTTCAATTCTTTGCATTTGAAAAAGTAAAATACATGAAATGTCCTCCAGGTATACACAAATTAATAAAAGTAGGTAGACGGTGTACCTGAAGGACATTCCATGTCGTATTTTCATTGTTGTTCTTAACGTAAGAGACTTATGTTTACAAGAGATTAATTTTATGTCTAACTGTATTCATTAAACTGTTCACTTTTCTAAGTTTAATCAACTAATAAGAAGAATGTATAACGCGGACTACCATTCCATGTCCCCAGATCCCTTGTTGGCTGTTCTGGTTCTATTTTACTGAAGACCTGTTCACTAATTTTTAACAATAAAAAAATAACTTCCAGGGACATCTTAGGACATTAAATTAGATATACGTAAATAACTAGAGGATAGTCCATGTCCCCCAGAAAGTTTTTATGTTGTATTTTACTCCACGACGCTTATAGTGACGAAATGGAGAGGGACATCTTGGGTACAATATAGTGAGAAAGAGACTCCGGAGGAAACCGCAGGTTCTCGACTCAGAGGTCAGGCGATAGGTGGTTGGAGAGCTCTGAGCATTGAGGAAAGCTTGAAAATGAGTGGACTCGCGAAACTCTGCAATATGACGGCGAATTTTCGAAGCTTTGTGAGAACAGCGCACCCCGAAGGACGAAGGGTGTGGTTTCCCGTATTGGACCAGATTCACTGCCTGCAACTAGCATGTGCAAACCTTCTTACCTGAAGAACTAGGAGAGCTATTGGCGAGGGCGTACAAGAGACGAGGCCAGGAACTGAAGCTGGAGGAAGTGTACAAGAGATCGGCAATAAACTTTGGTAGAATAGTGATGGACTACACAAAACTATGGCCATCTTATTAACAAAAAGTGTGGTTATAGACCTCAAAGAAATAGACTAAAAACAGGAGGGAAATTAAAAAAAAAACCAAAATCCGAAGTAAATCGGAAGATATGGTCTCGGATGGTGTAAAACTGAAAGAGCGTACCTGGTGTAGACTCAATCCTGATGTAGCCAGGACAATCTGATGAATCCCTGTCTCACCAAAGTACTCAGATATCTATGTTCTAATTATTGATTAATTACATTAAAAAAAATTAAAAATATTATCAAGATTTATAAATAAATTAAGAGTATGTAGATGGCAGTGTACCTGGAAGACATTCCATGTCCCCCAGACCCCCTGGTAATCTTTATTTATATTGTATTTTACTCTATTTCAATACAAAGAAGTTTAGTGATTTTTAGTAATAAGAAAAGACGTTTGTCATCTACCTACTATTAATTTATTATTATTATAAATCTTGTTAATAATTTAAATTTTTTGTAACGTTTAGACAAATTATGTCGCCCAAACCTCCTGGTGGTTACTATTTTATTGTTAAAATTTCTAAACTTCCTTGTATTGAAATAGAGTAAAATACATACAGAACCAATGGGCTGGGGGACATAGAATGTCCTTTAGGTACACTAACTACATTTAGACAAATTAAAAGGATTTTTAAATAAATTAATAGCAGTAAGACAGCAATGTATCTGGATGACATTTTATGTCCACCAGGTAAAGGTGGTCCTTCTTTTATTTGTTAAAAATCACTTAACTTCTCAGTCTCTCTCTATTAAATTATAGCAAAATCAAGATAAAAGAAAGACCACCTGGCACTCGGCAACTTACGTTCTTTTCATTGATTAATTGAACTTAAGAGAATCAAATGTGTCATAGAAATTTATAAATAAATCAAAAGTGCGTAGATAGCAGTGTACCTGGAGGACATTCCATGTCCCCCAGACCCCCTGATGGGCCCTCTTTGATTGTTAAAAATTAGTAAACATCCCTCTATTAAATTAAAGTAAAATCAAGATTAAAAAAAGACCACCAGGGGGTCTAGAGGACATGGAATGTCCTCCAGGCACAAGGCAACTTACGATCTTCTCATTGATTAATTGAACTTAAAAGAATGAAGTGTATCATTGAAATTAATAAATTAATCAGAAGTACGTAGATGGTAGTTTACCTGGAGGACATTCCATGTGTCCCAGCCCTTTGGTGGTCTCTATTTGATTGTTAAAAATCAATAAAGATTTCTCTATTAAATTACAGCAAAATTAAGATAAAAGAAAGGTCGCTAGAAGGTCTGAGGGACATGGAATGTCTTCCAGGCACTCGGCAACTTACGTTCTTCTCATTGATTAATTGAACTTAAGAGAATGAAGTGCGTCATTGAAATTAATAAATAAATTAGAACTAGGTAGATGGTAGTATACCTGGAGGACATTCCATGTCCCCCAGACCCCCTGGTGGTCCTAGTTTTATTGTTACAAAACAACGAATCTCTCTATAATACATGAGAATTAAAACAACCTAAATGAAAGCCCACCCAGACCCCCTGGGAAACATGGAATGTCCTCCAGGTAAACTGTGCTTCATGCATCCCACATTGTGTTGACAAATCTTGGAAACAATTCATTTATTTACGATTTACCAACTAATAAAGAAAGTTGTATTTTTCAGAGTACCTGGAGGACATTCCATGTCCCCCAGACCTCCTGGTGGATTTTTATGTAGGTTGTTTTTATTTCCTTGCAACATAGAGAGATTAGCTGATTTTTAACAAAAAACAAGGACCACCAGGGACTTTGGGGGACATAGAATGTCCTCCAGGTACACTGCACTTCATGAATTCCATATTGTGTTGAAAAATCTTGGAAACATAATTCATTTAAATACGATTTACCATCTAAAAAAGAAAGCATGTTTTTCAAAGTACTTGGAGGACATTGCATGTCCCCCAGACCCCCTGGTGGTCCTAGTTTTATTGTTACAAAACAACGAATCTCTCTATAATACATAGAATGTCCTCCAGGCACTCTGCAACTTACGTTCTTCTCATTGATTAATTGAACTTAAGATAATGAAGTGCGTCATTGAAATTAATAAATAAATCAGAAGTAGGTAGATGGTAGTATACCTGGAGGAAATTTCATGTCCCCCAACCCTCTAGTGGTCTCTCTTTGATTGTTAGAAATCAATAAAGATTTCTCTATTAAATTATAGCAAAATCAAGACAAAAGAAACACCACTAGGTGGTCTGGGGGACATGGAATATCCTCTAGGTATACGCCGTCTACCTACTTTTTATTTATTAAAAAATCTAGTATTTTTAATTTGTAATTGCAATTAAAAAATAAATGCATTGGCAAAATTAAATAAATTAATAGAAGATAGATAACAGTGCACTTGGAGGACATTCCATGTCCAATATGTGGTAAATTATTACAATACAGGCAAGTTTAATGATTTTTAACAATAGAAGAAGGGCCATCAGGGATTCTGGTTAATATGGAGTATCACTAAGGTTAGCAGCTACGTTTTAAGTATTGATTATTTACATTAAAACAAACTAAAAGTACTAACAAGATTTTCAAATAAATTAATAGAAGGTAGATGAAGGTGCACCTGTCGTATTTTACTATTTTGTTCAATTTAAGGAAGTTAACTGACATCTGGAGGACATTTCCATTTTAAATAAATTAAGTGTAGGTAGATGTCCCCCAGACCTCCTGGTGGTCTTTATGTTGCATTTTTTAAGAAGGACCAACAGGACGACTGGAGGACATGGAATGTTCTTAGAGCACACTGTCATCTACCTACTATTAATATATTTAGACATGATAGATAATTAATACTGATGAAGATTGGTCATTTATTTGGTCTTATTCCTTATTTTGCTAATGTAAGGAATGTTGTCTTGGGTTACGATATTTTTGGAATTTTTAAAACTTGATTGAGAACTGGTTCGGAGGAGAAGAGGCTGTCATTAATACATATAATTTTTGGGAAGTTTTTAGGGATGGTAGGGGTGGTGGCGTTTATGTAAAAGATTATGCAGTGGATTTCTGTCAGCGTTGTGGGAAAGTGTTATTGTTGGTGTAATTTGTACTTGAAGATTCTGAGATTTCTGACTCTGGTGTTGTCGAGGTCCATGATGTTTCGGATCACTGTTTAGTTTATTGAATTGTTCTACATCAAATCGGAAAGAATACTTCTGTTATGCACACATTTACATAGATATTTCATGTAGATCTGTGTAATATTCCTTGGGTTGCTATTTTTGATTTTGATGGTATCATAGCTTTAGTCAACCTTGACTATTCACGTGCGTTTGACAATAGCCATTTATTCGGTAGAGTTCAGAGAATTAGGATTGATGGTGTTACTAATGGCGTAATGGTGCGGTCTGGGGTTCCACAGGGTTCCATTCTTGGCCCTCTATTCTTCACGATCTAAAACTCTGTTAATTATTTGAAATTTTGTAAATGTCCCTGTACACAGATGACACCCAGTTATTGTGTAGCAGTTGATTAACAAATGTTTGTTGTTTTGTAAAACAAAACACAACCGAGTAAGATGTGTTCGTTGTTTCGCAAGCCAATGATTCTTTTTTCGTAAAAAACAAGATCAATAAAAAGAAATTGAATTAATATCATCTGAACACGTTACACAAACTGAAATTGAATGTAGCATGCAGTGAACATAAAGTTCGAAAAGGTCATTTAGGCAGAGTGCAATAATTGTAATGCATAGTGTTTGGGCCAGACCAGTTGAGCAATAAAAGGGAGTC
>JAUIMW010000350.1:0-18762 GCA_033557785.1 Enochrus cinctus | reverse complement strand
TTTACATATTGAAAGTTTTCTGCGAGACAAATATTGTTGTAATAATAGACACAGTAAGTGTTCTATATTTGTTGAAAGTGAACACACTTGCATTAATACTATATTGATACAATTCAAAATTTCAGGGATGTTAAAGGTGTGCGACTCACTGTACACAGTACTGCAGGTGAAGTCATACCAAGTGGCTTTTGAATTTTCCGCTGTGCACATGTCCTCTCAGTTATTTATAGCCTCGTACATTAGAACGAAGTTGCTTTAAAACTAAAAACAACCAGTGCATAGCGAAAGGAAGAAAAGTCACAATTTTCCCAGTATCGTAGAAATTAAGCAATGAATAATTTAGCCAACTCTAATTATTATAATAGGTTAAAGCTGTAGCAGAATCAATAAGTATAAAATTAAGTTTTAATATTTTATTGTGACTTTAAAAAACAAAGAAAGAGTGATTGTTTTCTGATTATTAAGGTGTATGAAATGTAAGATGAACTGCGAAATGTAGAATTGTTCTCGAATTGCTTTGTAAAAAAAAGCATTTGCCGAACAGTAACGGCTTCAGATTTATTAGTCACGATCTTTGCTAATAAAAAACAAAAGAACAAGAACGCAAAATCCTAGATTTTAGAAGAGATATGTAAATTTTAATAGCACAATTTTAGTTATAGATAAATAGTATTGAAATGACTCTAATATCACTTTGATAAACAGGAAGCAATTCCATTCTTAATTTCTTAAAAACTAGAGCATTTAAGATATTATTAATTTGTATAATGATTCACGGGATAAACGCAAGGGTTGTCGCATTTTAAATTATGTTTCTTTTAGTTATAAATAATTATTCATGCAAGTCAGAAAAATTCGTTTATAAAAGTTGGTCAGAGAACAAAGAAAACCTGCAAGAGTGATTATATAGAAACTAAGGTTAATGTATTGTCTAAATAAATGTTTAGAATATATAAATTTAATATTAAATAATACATACAGATAATTTTGTCAACTCCGAACAAAACTAAAATGGTTGATCGTACCTGATGCATCAACAGCTTTATCACTTTTATTTAATTGAAAGTCATTTTTAACTATAAAAATTAATTATCGAATGTGTTCACGCAGAACTGGAGCCAATAAATATCAAGTCTTAATAATATTAATGTAATATTTACTATTTATTTTCACCATAAACGTAAACCTATTGACGGTTCCTACTTCTACTTTATAGAATTCCAAACGCTGACGACCAATGGAGAGGGTAAACGAACAGAACAGAACTGAACTAGAAAACAAAATACAGCTACCACTACCAACAAACCAAATTCTACTTTAAATTCAAATTTACATTTTTAATACTCATTTCAACATCAAATTCATAACATCTAAGTTATATATTTCCATGTATTTACAAATATATCTATATTGTTTAAATTATGAGTTCAAGGTAATAAAATTCGTTAAAAGTTTATTATCAAAACCGATAATATACATTCGAGTTTATTAATCATGTAACATTTGAAATTAAATGAAAAATTATTTATTAATTTAATTACTTCTTGGTATAATAACAATTCGTACTAAGGAATTTAATTCGGCTAAAAAATAATGTTTGCATTTAAGGCAAAGTTCAACTTTTTGCAATTCAGTTCCGATTTGTAGTTTTTTTGGGTTTTACATGTACATTGCTTTTGACAATTTGAAATATACATTATAATTTTAATGAAATAATTTTAAATAAAATGAAGAGGGTATCGATACGTGTTGCCTAGCCAATGTAATTCTGTTAACGAAGTAAAACGAGGAGTTTCATCAATATTTTTAAATATATAAGGATAACGTTGATGGCAGTATATGTGGAGGACATTCCATGTCTCTTAGAACCCCCGATTCTTATTTTCTAATGTTTTTAAGTTTATTCTAATATAGGGATGTTTAGTGAATATCGCTATCTTTTTTTGGGAATTTAATTTATTTTTATAGAACTTTTATTTGCTGTCCATTATAAGCTTCTATCACCTTCTTTTATAACGAGGTTTTATTGTACTATTTGGAACACTTTATTTAGTTAAAAACAATCTTTTTTTCGGAAAAACAGGAACACTCAGGATATATTACGTATTCACAGAGTTTTTCGAGTAAATCCGCGATTAAATTAAAGCGAACGAAATCGTTCGTTCATTCGGTCGCTCGCTTAAACGCAGATTAACTCAAGCAGACCTAAAGTCAAAATTCGATAAACACTTCAAGATTGTCAATATATCAAAACAAATACTGCATAGATAGAATGGCTCCAAGCCAATTACGCTCCAGGGATTTCTTGTAGATGGCAATAACGTAGCACCCGATCGAGCGATTGCGCTGGCGCGTTTATATATACAATTAGATGTTGAAATGAGCGTGGCAGTAAATTTAAATGAATATATTTTTTTAGAAACAGTATTAATCTTTATAAAAGGGAAACTTTTTGAATAAAGGAATTTATGTTCTAAACATCTTGCAATGAAATAAATAGATTTCTATTTGTTCTGTTTTAGTTCTAATAGAGATATCTTGAAAATATCGTTCATGTTAATTTCTAGTTTAAACTCGAAAAAGTATTTGCATTGAACCTTTGTATGAGTAAATAGGTACTTAAGATTAAAAAATGTTTTAACAGTATGGTAGGACTATGTATATACGAAAAAGCTCAGAAGCTATATACAGATTAAGTGCATATTGTTTTGATTTCTAGTCAAGGATGGATAGCCCACTTTTTAATACACCAAATTATAAAAGTTATTGGTAACGTCAGTTGGCTGTTAAAATTTTTGGCTTTCATCAGATATTATAAAACTAAATTTCCAAATCCAAATCCAAATTTACGTTAACAGAAGAAAACGAAACAGAACTGGAAATTATGCAACCTATATAGCATATGTGTATAGCAAATAGCATATACCAAACTAAAATGTAATAAAATTACATATTACTATAACACAATGCTGGACAAAATTTAAAATTAAATATTAAAAAAATATAATAATGAAACTATAAATTTTGCTATGTTTATGGAATTCCAATTAATAATAAATAAATAAATTAATTTAAAATATGGCTTGGTTGCGCAAACTCAGTGCGCACGTCAAGGTGCAGTTAGAAGTGACTAGTCGCACGACTTTCACCAATTCTTTATCGTTTTTAAGAGTAATCAGTTTGTGTTTGATATTAAAATGATTCACATAACAGAAAATAAAACAAACAATAAAAACGACCTGGTAAGTACCAATTTAAAGCTATTTTTATTCATATTTCGAATAATGTACGCCCATCCACATGGTTTTCTTCTAGAATATGCGATCTGTAAATGTCAGCTGATTAGCAACAAAAGGCTTTTGCATAATTTTATAACATCTTTCGGTTTCGATAAGATATGACGCAAGTTAATGGCCTATTGCACATATTGTTCGTAAGCTGTAAGTTTTGCTCTAAATGGATTAATTTTAATTAAATTTCATGTTTTTGCTATTGTCCTGGAAATTATTGCACAATTTTATTTACAAATAAGATAAGACCATAGTGAGTGACAAAAAAATTGTAGATTGTCCATATTGTTTTATATTTATAAAATAAATTATTAACGTTTTCTAACATTCAATTTTTATGGACATATGGAGCTTGGACGTTCTTGCAAACAAGCAATACAATTAGCTGTAGCAATGCACGTATTGTTCTCCATTGAAGGAAAGAGAGTTGTGTTTTTAGTAGGAGCAATTGTTTGCTTTGTTAAGGATCTAAAATATAGGCTTATTTTTCAGTAGATAGGCTTGCTATCCTTGAAAATCTTCTACATATGAATATTTTGTAATAACAAACAACATGTGGCACAACACTATTAATAGAGTTTGAAGTCAGTTTTTAATTAGAATTAGAAAAAAAATCTGAATATAAATATCTCATTTAAGCATTTTTTTGTTTACTTTTTGGCATTTATTTACACATGATATGATATTTTACATTTATCTTCTTTTAACGTCTCAAGAACATTGCTGTATTTACTTTCCTTGCGTATATACTATATAATACTTATATAGGTCATTTTTTTACATTTTTAATTCAAGTTTAGCTGCTATTCAAAAAATTCAAAATGAAGTGAAGTCTTTCAGAACAAGAAAACAAGGGACTGCCAGCCCAGAGGTAAAAATCAGAGATTGTCAGTTTCTGAATATCTTGAGGAACTTCTTCCTACTTTCTTGTTAAGGAATCTTTGGTGTTTTCCTGCTTGTGCTTTGATTGATACTCTTTATATTCAAGATGGTAGAAGCAGACAATACCAGTGTTTCACCTTAGTATGTGTTAGCTGCTACTCAATTTTTCACAAAGAATGTTTTGCACGCTCAAAACAAAAAATAATCAGAAAATTTGACCGAACGCTCAGGTTGCAAAAGCAATGAAATCGCAAATCCTATCCCCTAATCAACTTTACAAGATTCTGTTATTGGCTAAAGAAGAAACAATCAAAGATAATCGAGAAATAATTCAAAGTTAGGGATTGTTTTCTGATGAGTTCAATAATGCAAAAATAACACCAAAATACAGTGAGTCCATTCGTGTAAATCTCTCTCACTAAGGATCATGTCATCGAGAGGACCCACAATTACCGTAACCAATCACTGAGCCCTTTATGGTTACCTGCCAGTTTCCTTTTATGTTAGGATAAAAGGACTTAATTTTTTTTAATGTAGTTTTACTTAGACTTTGATTAAATAATAGTAATTATTTTATTTTTATTTATAAAAACTGCAATTTCACATATCTCAGTAGCTAAATATTAACTAAACAGATGTTTTATCTGTAACGTTAATGTAAACTTTGCAGTCCTTTTACATATAATAAAGATTACAAGGGTAATCTAAATTTTTTTGTATATTTTGTAGTATTAATTTTTGATTTATATCACCAAATTCCTTATTTCTGTGAAAATATTTTGAGGCAATACTAAACACTGCAGCTCTTAAATTGCCTTCAATAAAGAAAAGATAATTGTATTATGGAATATCTCAGCACAAATATTCACTTTTTGGCGAACTTAGGACTTCTTCGTCATTCTTCTATCATTGACTAACGACCAATACCATATATGTGATGAATTCAACTCCTCGCTTAAAATAAAGGTGGACTCATCAGTGAAGCAAATGTTTTTAATAAATTCTTCATTTTTATTATTTGTGCATTTGTTAATTTCTTACTTTGGCACCCTATTATTTGAACTTTTTTCTCTTGCGAAAAATTAAACATATTAAAAGTAAAATAGTAGCAACACTTAAATACACTGAATACTACGAAAAATCACACTGAGGCATTCAAGAGAAATTTTTTACATATCTTCAAGGGGGATTTCCCATCTAAAACACAAGTGTATTTGTTCTATTTACAAAAAATTGAGGCAGTTATTGACCATTTGTCAAAAAAAATTGCTTCTATTGTTAATCTTAAATGTAGACAGAGAATTATATTTTCAAAAGATTCTAGGGAATTCCCAACATAAAAAATGTGTATTTCAAAAGTATGCCATGTTAACATCGAATAATTGTGAATTTCAACATTATGATTTGAAAGAATGTGCATTCCAAAGGTATCAAATTTGAAACAATTACTTATATTATCTATGTAGTTGCAGAAAAATAAAAGCAGCACCCTTTATTTAATTTCTATATCTATTTATAGTGATAAAAATGATAAAGAATACTTATATACTTATATACCAATATCAGTGTTACCAGTGGTGACCAAGGTGTTTGAATCAGTAATAAAGAACAGTTTCATTAATTTTCTATTAAAAAATAATTTTTTGACAGAATATTGCTCTGATTCACGTAGTAGGTGAGACTGTGAAAGATTTTGAGAATCAGGAGTATACACAAATTTCCTTCTTAGATTTAAGAAAGACTCTTCATCCCTACAGTATAGAAGACAATAAGTGCATTGGAATAAAACAACTTCACAGTGAAAAAAAAGTATTAAAATAAATAAAAAGTAGAAAGTTAAAAATAATTATTCTTTTCTTTTGCATTTACTGATCAGCTGAATAACCTTAAATTGATTAATACATAAACTTCTCAAAATACGACCTCGTAAAAATCACGTAGATAAATTTAAAAACTTATCAGTGTATTAAATATCTGTTATCAAGTTGCCAAGTGCGCAAAATGCAAAATAAACTAGAGTAATGCCTATTTCTTTACAATCAGACGATTCCATGCGACCTTGAACCTGAAATATTTGGTACAAATTTCAAAAGAAATTACTTTTGACATTTGATTTCTAGGTGATCTCCAATCAACTTTATTGCCTTTTTTATCCAATTTGTTTGTTTGTTATTCTCATAAATTATCGTATTATTTATTTCCTGCATAAATTTTTGTACACAAATTTCGAAACGATCACCTCATTAAATTGCGAAACTTTGGCGTGTTACCAGCAATTCAACTTTTCATCTATTTTCAGTTTTTTTTTCGCATCATTTATAGCGAAAAAATCTGGCGCAACAATGCCCTCCTCCCACATCTTAGATATTTTTTGTTTTTGCGTAATAAAGGTTTTATTTTTAATATTGTTTTCGATATAAAAAAAACAAAAAAGGCCGTAATTGTGACGATTCTCACTTGTTTAATTTATTCTTTCAATAATGCATTAAAAAATAGAACAAGTGCGAATAGACGCACAGAGTTGGCAATTATTTTGCAATTTCCTGATCATGTGTTTAGACATGTTGGCAAGGTGAACGTCTAGTGACGTCACGAATGGAAATAACTAATTATGACGTACCGGGGGGCTCGACCAACACGCCCAATGTAGAATAACATGTCATTTAAATGCAAAATTATATTGTTTTTGTCTTTTGTGTAAAAGCTGATGCAAACAGAATGTTTCTAGATATCAGCTTGTTTTAGATAGTTTTTATCTGGTTCGTTTGTTGCATCAGAAAGTACTTTGTCGATTGTTGAACTTTCAGACTATTTAAAAAAATCATTTTTTGAACAATATTTTTTTTTAGGTTGAGATTAATTTAAAATTAATTTATTAATTTAATTGCTAAAAAGTTTACTATTGCGTTTTTAATTCTTAATATTGTTTGTTTTCACACCGTAAACTTGTTTGTATTGTATTGTATTGTTCTGGCCGTTTGATCTTAATCTCAGTAGTTGCGATCTTTATTTATCATCTAAATTTTATCTAAATATTTGTTCTTAACGCCTTCTTAATTATCAAGATATAAAGGTGTTTTGTACCTACTCATAACAATATTGTTTTCAATTCTAATTAACCATATTTGCATAGCAATAAAAAATATTTGCTTTTGCCGATAGCAACAGATTTTCTATTGTAGAACACAACGTCTAAAATTGACCCACACGCAAATTTCAGGCGTTGTAAATGGCAAAGGCCTATGATCATACGACAATTTGGGCAAATATCGTAGGTAAAAATACCGGCCACAAGTTTGGGGAGATGTTTTTTTTAATATCACTCCACGTGAAAAAAACGTCATTTAGCACGAACGTGCTAAATATACCGCATTTAGGTGTTATTATCATAGAACGATACGATAATGGAGGGGTACAAGTTCAAATACATTTACCAATTCACTGCAGTGTCTTTACATAGATTGATTCTTGTCGATACGTTTCGAAAAATTATTAAAGTTTAGTAAAAGTTTTAAATTCATTTTGTTTGTGGATTACCTTTTATCAAATACATAATGTAAGTACAGTCAGAATATACAAAGCAATATGGTATATTTGAAAAGAAAAACCTGGGAATTTGCGATTTTTTTGTAATGAAAAACTTTTTATTACCGGAGTTGCATAACACTTAATTTATCTCAATTTACATTTACGATGAAGTGTTATTATTTTTAAAAATGCAAATAAATGTTTATATGTACGCAATTATTACAGAATCAATAATTTAAAAATCATTGGAGTACAATTAAAGAAATGAAATGTTATGTCTTGGTGTGTTGAAATATAGGACGAGATAAGATTTTTTCTTTCAACATTATGTCGCTAGAAATTTTCCAATTTACAGTATCTAATAGGAGTAAACTAAAAAGAGGCACGTAATTTCTCATCGAGAAGTTTTTTATGCCGGAAGTGTTTACAATAAACCGATAAGATTTTTTTACCTGTTTAAAGAGGTGGGGGGCAAAAAATAACAAATTGAAATAAGTACATAATTGAGAGCTCTGTTGCATCAGTTAGAGAGTGTTTCTGCTAGAAGATATTGGATTCAGTTATAAGAATTTGAAGTGTTTTAAGTAAGTAATTTTTGTGATGAGTTATTCCAATCAAATCGCAAATTCTATATTTTTGTATAAATACGTGTCAGGCCATTTAATTTACTACAATTAGGTTAAGAAATATTAAATTATAATGAACATATGACTAGATATTTTGACACAGTTTGATAAGAGTGTCCCCTATCGTTTAAAATAAAAGAAATTACGTTTATTTATTTAATTATTTCAAAAAATCATAAAGTTTTGTTTTGATAATTTTAAGAATAATTATTGAGATAATATAAATGAGATTAGGTCAAAAATTTGGCAATGTTTTCGAAGTAGGATTTAGTATAACAATCTTAGAAATTAATCAAGGTGTTAGTCACTTAAACAATTTCTTATCACTGATTTAGAAAAATATTTTGAAGCTTTCCTGATTAAACTAGTCACTTAATGTTGTGAATCAACTTGGCGTTAACGAAGGTTTAATATACTAATACTTATTACAACCAAGGTTTGTTTTTGATATATATTTTTAATAAAAATACATCCTCGTTGCAAAAAAATCTATTTAAATAAGAGACAGTTGTCAGAATTTTGAATTATAATGCTAATAACTGTTCGTTTGTTTTTTTATGCCATTATTAATGATTAATATGAAAAATTAATTTCTAAAAGATTCAAAAATTTTAGTCATTTATCAAAATCGCTATGTAGATTTACACCAATATATTCAAATCTTTAACACTTATGGTTTTGGAATTATGTAATCTTTTCTAACTTTCCTGATATGTCATATTTCTTATTTTAGAATTTTCAGGGAAATTTGCAAAATTAATCTTTCGTCTCTTTCAATTAACACTTAAGGGCGTTCTTTTCTTGAATTATTCACAACTTTGCTGGTCATTTTATATTTTTTATTTTTGAAAATACAGTTGAAACTGCAAGATTAACGGTTTTAGCAAATTTTTCTGTAAGATTTTTTACATGTTCATAACAATTTCGCGAACATAAACTAAAGATTCCTTTAGTTTGGGTTTCATTTTTACAATATTAATACGGAATGCATTGAAATGCTGTTAACTTACTAACATATTTTAATGTTACAAGGGGAATTACATAGGGATATCCCAGAACATTAGGCAGTGTTCGATAACTTTTGTGAGATGAGAAATTTGTTCATCCTATTACTATTAATATTAATCAATGATTTTAAAGGTATAGATACTAGAAATAAGTGTTTGAATACTTAAGTGACTGATTGTAGCTTTTGCCAAATACCTTATATGAAATGCTTTACAATGTCGTTGGATTTTACAAATAATTAGGCTAATAAATGCTTTGCTTTTTTAAAAACAAAATGAAACAATATAAATAAACATAACACTGTATTTAAGATTCAATCTGTAACATTTTGGACAATCATTACAATTAATAAAAATAGAGACCAAACTTACGATAGGTGTATAAGTAATGTATTAATTTAACAGTGATATAATTAATAGAGGCCTCTCGGTTGCCGCTTATTAAACACGGTCTTTGAGTACATGCGCCTGTTATATTTTAAATTATTCTTTTAAAGTGAGCTTGTCCAAAATAATTTCACAAATTATGGTCAGATTTGTCATAATTATACACGTTTTAGTATAAGGTTGTCTAAATTGTATTAAATTAGTTCATAAGTATTGTTAACTAATCCAGAGAAAGAAAAAAATGCAATTATTATTGAAACACAAAAACGAAAAATAAATTAAAATATACAAAATGAATTAACATTAATAAACTAACAAACTCAACACTATACAAACTAAACAAAAATTAAATCACAAAATAAAAGTACAATTGAACTGAAATGAAAACAAATTAAAATATATAAAATAAACTCAAATTTGAAATAAAAATTATCTCATCATTCTCACTATCGCGTTTATGTCTAACATTTAATTGGGGAGGATCTGCGCCATAAGCAACGCATACATTAGCAGGTATACTGCTATCTACGTACTTATTTTATTTAAAAATCTTAATAACACTTCAATTTTCTAACCAATCAAGAAGAAGAATGTACGAAGACATGGAAGACATTCTATCCCATGAATCTCAAGTGGTAGTCCTAACATAAAAGACGGAACACTAGGGGTTTGGGAGACATTGAATTTCCTCCGGGAATACTGTGGTCTATGTACTTACTTACTACTTAGTAGTAGTTTTGTTTAGTGTGGATTAATTAAAAAATAAATGCAAACATTGTACCAAAATATTGGCTGTACCCATTAACTAACTGCCTTATGATTAAAATTTATTTTCACTATCATGCATTATAAAACTATTTCCAAGAACTAATTGATGTACACATACCCATTAACCAATGAGTCATGCTTTCCTACGCGCATATTAAAATTTTCCGCGAATCGAAACCACCAGGAAAAATTATCTAAGAGAAACAATTAAATGTGAAAAAAAACTTAAATATTTATCTATTGGCAGGTCTGGTTAGCTTTAAATATTTTTTTCTCTCAGTTTTATTATCACGTACACAGTGACGCAATTCCAACGATTTAATTATGCAAAAGATCTCTTATTTCATTAGACGAAACAAATATTGCACACTCTAATTAAATTGAGCCAAAATAGATAAGAAAACCCAGAGTGAAATGGCTTTAAGGTTCAATTTGTGTACCTACAAGATTATTTATAAATATATTGAGTTGGCTTGTGAGTGCATGTGACGTATCCTATCATATGATTACCAGTATTTTCGTTTTTTACAGCTTAGTAGGATGGCCAAAGCGTACTCCTAGACGACTCCAACCACCATCAAACTGCACCGGTTCATCCCAGCTCAATTGTATCAGCTACTAGTATATCATTCCGATAATTGTAAAGACGACTACTTAAGCAGACATCATATTTAAGGAATTTCTTTGTTTCTTCTATTGAACTGATTGAAAATATTGTAATTATGGCTACTGACGGAGATAGATCGCTGTCTTCGGGGATGTCGATGCCCACGTGGTTCAAAAACAGAATGACAGACAGGTAAGTGCTGTGTTTTTATTTATTTTTTTGGGGGGGAGTTATTAATAGAGTTGCATTCTAGTGCATTGAATGTACAGTTGTTTACAAACCGCATGATCTATTTAATAACGCAATTACGTAAACTGTTTTTAGTTTTCTTAGTTGAAAATTTTATGTAATTTACGTTGTTTATCTCTGCCTTCATGGACTTCATACTAAGCGTTTTAACATTATGATAAAAATTGCCTCGCACCATTTCATATTAAACATTTCGAAATGTATTCTTGTTTACAAGCCAGTCCGATTTTTATTTTTCTACCATTATATTGCTATACACTATAGATATATTAGCACCAAGCAATCTGAAAATCGTCTAATTATAGATTTTGTCTAGAACAAAAAAGAAACACATTTTGTTTTTTTCTATCAAAACCACCATCTCTTGTTACGATAACTACGCAAATTTTACGTGAAATTTCTAGGAACAGATTTCAAAAAAGCTCCGGAAACATGTACTTTAACAACAACTGCTACAATTTTCAGATAAGAACCAAAGTTTGTTTTGTTAAAATATATAACCATGTAATGATGATAGCTTAATGGAAAACCATATGGCAGTTGCCATTCACAAATTCATTTACAAATATTTGATATTGCATATTTTATAGTTCAGGTATTATCGTTATCGTAATTGTTTAAAGCTTGCCCAAAATTTCATCCTGTGTCACCTTCAAATTTTTATCTTTTCTCTTCGTCTCCGATATTTGGCGACCCCATTTAATGTCAATAACACATGCAAATAAATTTTTGTTATTTGCCATCAATTTACGAAATATCTCTAAATATAATGTTATTTACAAATTATTATTATTTTATTTCGATTTGCGTATGAAAACAACTACAAAATACGCGAATTTCTTTCGTCATTCTAAATTTGGAGGTGTGTCAGTTATTGAAAAAACTTATCACTAATAGATAAGGCGACAGTATATAAAACAATGTTAGTTACTGATGACGCCAATATTGCAGAATTGTAAGTTCTATTGGACACAAGTGATTATCTATTTTGTTTTATTGGAATACTTTTATTATGAGTTGGTGAGTTTGTGTTTTAGTTCACCCACAATCTACTTATTTCTTGTAATTCTCTTTATTTATTTTATTAGTAGTTTTCATTTCCTCATTTTATTTTATTATCCTATACTGCACAATTTATGTTTCCTAATTACTGGAATTCCTTTTATTTTAGGGGTTTATCTTTCATCAAATCATACATTCTAACCACCATTGAATGCGGACACACAGAAGGTTTCAAGAGGTATGCTGCAATAATTTTTAAAATTATTTTTCAATTTTTTTAAAAGCATGTCTCTGGTTGGGGTCTTAAAAATTTAATTTTTTATACTAACCCACAATATGTATATACATAAATTAAAACGAAATCTACAAGTAATTGCTTGTTTTATTTGCAGATTGGATTTTGACCAAGGCACGTTTTCTCCTCCGGAACACGACGACAATTTCTTGTACATTCGCTACCCAAGAGCCAATAGCGAACCAAAGCAGCAATCTAATTTGACAAATGTTGCTGAAAAATTCTCAGTGGTTTCCGGTGCTGATTCTACAAGCAAAATTGACTTCTCCAAGCATCCAGCTCCTTGTCAAAAATTTATTTCAGATTTAACAAGTA
Organism: Enochrus cinctus; assembly: GCA_033557785.1. NCBI lineage: Eukaryota > Metazoa > Arthropoda > Insecta > Coleoptera > Hydrophilidae > Enochrus > Enochrus cinctus. The sequence goes on along the minus strand of JAUIMW010000350.1, from coordinate 5,806 downwards.
AGTAAATTAATAAAAGAACATAATATAATTTTAAATTAGTTATTATTATCGATGCATTATATCACTACAAATAAACTATGTTGTAGAAAAACTTATTAATTAAATGACCTTCAGATATCATTTTTTAAGAGATAAGCCAAGCTTTACTAATAGTGGAATATGTAGAGCAACAGTATTATGTTTAAAACTTCACAATTTACGTCAATTTATCTTTCTTTAAGTTTACACAGAATAAATCTGTAAGTAACTTTACTCATTTCAAATTAAAGTATCATAACTATGCAAATAAAGATGACATAATATTCATCTGTAAATATTAGTTTTCCCTCCTCACATGACGCACGCCAACAACTTACACCTTACTTGTTACAGAACCATCAGTTACAAAACCAGCAAATCTTCCTCCGGACACAAAAGTGAAGTCCTATGGTACTGATGACGGCTTCAAGGGCGAAGCTGCAAAGTGTGGTTCATCAGTAGTGAGAGTTGCATCACAAATGGTATCATCAAAAGTTACTCGTGGTTTCTTTGCCAGTGAAGAGTGCGATGATCCTCCTAAAGGTTTCAACCCAGGCGTGAGAAGAGGTAGTAAATCTTTACCGGCATCACCACTATCTTCACCCAACACTTCTCCAAAAAGCAGAAGGCGTTTGTGCAACAAATACTTCACCGGTCCTTTCACCGAGAGCGATAAGCATCAAGGTAGCTGGATTTTATCAAGTTTGTTGGGCAAACGTGAAACTGTTTCAAGATCTGTTGATATTATTAACGAGGAAGATCATAAAGAAGACCTCGTAAAAGCTATATCAAACATAAGTATTGCGGAAGATTCAAATTCGAAAACAAAATCACCTAATCAAGTATTTAAGGCGAAACCTTCTGAACTCAGAGAAATGAACTTCTGGTCTCCGACATCCATGTAATTTTAAGTTTATTTTTTATTTAATTTAATCTATAACAATAATATTTTAGTTGATGTCCTTGTCTGTCTTTTTATGTTTTTTTATGTATTAATATTAATTTTTGATATTCAAATTTATATAATTAATGTGAATGACATAGTAGTAGACATTTATTTCATTCCATATATTTAAGAGAGTAATATATAATAATTATTATTATTTACTCGATGACTATCTATTATATTTTAGTAATAGGTAGCAGATATTAAGTGTATACATTTGATGCTGTGTGGATGATTCCAGTTTATTTATAAAATAGGTTTAAGTTTATTAATTTACTGTACAAATATTTAAATAAACATTCAGTTGACTCTCCTGAAACTATTCTTTCAATTGCTCCAACATTTTGAAATCTTTCTTATAATTATTCTGTGGTCGTTTTTACGTGTATGGTAAGTATGGTTTTTATAAATTTACATTAAGAGGTATCTTCCTGCAACTTTTTGTAGTAAGCTAAAATAGATTTAGTAACATCATAGATATTATTCAAGATTAAGAAGAATAAAAGTAACAATTCCAAAAATTGGGACCAAGGTAAGACTGAAGCGCCGACAAATGTAGCTACAGTAGTTTTAGTTAGTGTGGGAACATCTCCTTTGTATAGAAGATTGGGTCTAGGTGGTGCACTGTGTCTGTGTTGACTTGAGAGAACAGTGTACCTCACCATATTTAACAGTCTATTAGAAAGTAATAGTTGTAAGGAAGGCAGGTTTTTAACTTGTACAACAACCCCTCATGCCACACTTTGTCAGATGCTTGTGTTATGTCTAAAAAGACTACAGGGCATTGTGTGGGATAGTGGACAATCCTTAAGATAGCATTGAAAATCTCTATGCTATATTGATATGAGATTGAATCTAGGAGCTTCCTTTATGTTGTTTGAGATTATTGGTAACGAAGACCTTAGACAGGTGTTCATCGAAAATCCTTGCTGATCACTGTCCTCTATCTGTATTGTTGGCCTTAAATACTGAATGCATTTTTGTAGATATATTTTGTTCTTGTAGCTGTTGGATGGCGTTATCTGCGCTTTGGTGGTAGGGGCATATGTGCCAAATTGTTAATTTTGGTCACATTGAAGGTTCTGATTGGTTGAAGTTGGTTTGTTTTGGTTTAGTTTTTATTACCATTTTCAGTATCTAGATTTTATGTTCACCACCTTTATCGATTTTTTGTATCGAAAAGTTATATTTATTTTTATTCAAATTTCAGTACAAAGTAAAGTAGTTTATTTTAAAAACCAGTGGCGCGAAATATTACAACATACAATGATACAGTATACAATATTACAATATACCCACAATATACAAAAATCGATATATTACCTAAAATGAAATTAAGCTCGTTTTTGTGTTTTAAATACAATATCTGTCTTGGCTGAGAGTCCCCAGAACGGTATGCAGTAACACAAGATTGATCTGAAACAACCATTATTATGGTGAAATTGTGAGGTGAGAAGTACAGACTTTCTGGTTGCAATAAAAAAATCTATATCCCCTGAAGAATCCACAAACTGTTGCAGGTTTGCGCTTGGAGATCTGTAAAGATTAATTACAAATACACTGCCCAGTTCGAATTCCTTATTCATGATTAGACTAATTTCAAATACTCTCCTTTTTTAATGTTCCATTATCATCGGCCGCTTTTAAGGGAGCAATATTTAAGGTATAAATTGTCATCAGATCATCAATCAACCAAAAAAGATGTGATTGAGATCACCAAATGCACCACATAACAGTAAGGGGAACCTGATACCTGAATCCTGTGTCTATAAAGAGGAGTCAGAATATTACTTAATCTCAATATTTCTATATCAACAATGTAATCTTTTTTTAATCTTTTATATAGTGAAAAGTCTTTATGGATTTATTAAAATCTCCAAATTTGTGTCGGCTGTGCCTGAGAATATACACCTAAAACTAACCTCTTTCTGTTGATTAAACCAATCCAGGATGAGAGTGTAGTCAACCTGTGATCGGACGAATTTCCAAGAATCCCTTTCCCTTAACCTCAATTAAGATGAAAGCCAGTTGGTAACTTACATACAATGCAGACATAAAACACTAAAATACACAGTCAAAAATAAAAACACACTCACGCAAACTTAAGTGAAGGAAAAAAAATAAACACAAAAAAAAAATACATTGCCTCTATTTTCTAATTCCCTATTTAACGGTTCATGAAATTCTTGAATATTTTTAGTTTTTAATCTCCTACTCAAAAATCTAAGCCAATATAGTATTTAGCAGTTCTTGTTTGAACTTTTCAAAATTTTTTCATAAAGAAATGAATTAAAGTCTTAATATGTTCTAACTATCGATTTACAAAAATTAATCAGTGTAGTGGGGCTACTAGCCACTGCTTTATCACACAATTCTTTTGATTATTTGTTTTTTGAGATTCCGTGAAGACATTGGAAATTATTTTCTTATCCAAACTGTACCTTAGTATTTGAAAGAATTTAGTTTACGTCTTCTATTTTAATATTGAAGTCTATTTTTTTGTATTTGTTTTTATTGAGCAAACCATGAATTTCGTCGCCATTCTAAAAAAAAAAGAAATGCTGCTTTATTGATACCAATTGGTGTTGTCTATTTTCTTCTTATTGATTCAAATTCTTATCCAAGTGGATCAATACCAAATCGTCGGCGTAACTAATGAGTGACGAATTTTCAATATTATGACAAATTTAGAAAATATAGTAATTAAGGAGGATTGCGCTCACAGGACTTTCCTGTGTTAATTCTTTTGAATTAACTGAATACGATCGGAACTTCTAAATTTTTGTAGGGGTTGAGGATTTCTGTTGTTTTAATAATGGACAAACTAACATTTTTTTTTTCATAGTCTCATCATATTTATCTCTAAAATGCTATTTAAGGATGTCTTCTTTGATTTTCCTCGACAGATAAAATTACATGCCGTGAGTTAGACTGTTCAGTCCTGGGCATTCATGTGACATTAAAACGAATACTATTTCAAATCGAGCATTTTGAAAATAGTTTCGATCGTTGCTTGCATGCATGCTACCTGCACAGATCGGTGTACTATATGACATTAATCATAACGACCGCTGTACCTTGGAAACGAGTAATATGACGACATCCTTAGGTCCATGCCAGAAGCTAGCGTGTATTAACATTGTAGAAATATAAGGTCAATGGAATTCTAATTATCTAGTAACTTTTGTTTTGTAAGACTGTTTGACATCAATTTGACGTTTCGTTTGAGGTTATTGGAAACTATTTTCGTCTATTTATTTTTTAATTTATAAAACCATTATCAAGGACGATTTGACGTAGGATTACTTTATTTTTATAAATGTAAATTCATATTAATTACTTAACACTAAACGTAGTTAGATATACACCATTAGAATAAGTTTAGATTTTAATTTAATATTTAACAAATGTCTTATCCAAACAAATATGAATATAATTATGGTAGTTTCCAACAATATTGTTTTAATGAAGTTATTAATAGTACGTGTTTTCTCTTGTTTTAGGTGCCATATATGCAGGTTATATTGATAACGGCATGAAAAGTAAAGATTCTGGAAGCATGTCTCAGGAACACGTAACGTACACTAGATGTAACAGTACGGGGTCTATTAACACTCCGAACACATCTACACACAATACAGGTGCTTTTATTTACACTATCTTAGCTTTGTTTCAAGGTGTTATCTATTGTCATTAGCAATACCTACGTTTATTGCATCATTTACACCAATTACTTTCACTATAACTTTCATTTAATATTTTTATAGATGAGGAAGAAGAATTTGAAAGTAAAACTTCACCTTTAAGTTATAAGGAACGTCGAAGAGAGGCTCATACACAAGCTGAACAAAAACGAAGGGATGCTATTAAAAAAGGCTATGATACATTACAGGAATTAGTACCTACTTGTCAACAGAATGATGTTTCAGGTAAATAAACTTATGAACTTAGTTACATACATAAATCTGCATAAAATCACATTACATTACAATTACAGGATATAAATTGAGTAAAGCAACGGTACTACAAAAATCCATTGACTACATTCAATACTTACAGCAACAGAAAAAAAAGCAAGAAGATGAACGAAATGCCCTAAGGAAAGAAGTATTGGCCCTTCGTATTATGCGCACAAATTATGAGCAAATTGTAAAAGCTCAACAATCACAACCAGGTCATGGTGAAATGAGAATATCAGATGAAGTAAAATTTTCTGTGGTAAGATGAAATTTACATTTTCAATTACAGAATTTGCATCGATTCATTTCAGTTCCAAGCAATAATGGACCAGTTATTTATAACGTTTAGTAGAATATCAGTTTCTGATTTCTCAGAATTATCGGCAGGAGTTTTTAGTTGGTTAGAAGAGTACTGCAAACCACAAACATTAAAAGACACAGTGTTCAGGGTTCTGCAAAGACACAATAGTCAAATGAGAGGACAGCCACCAAATTCTTAGCGAAATTTATATTTAAGAAACCATATTTTATTTACCATATTTTTATCTTTGTTCAAACTATGATTGTTAGTACAAGCAGGCTGTAGCTTAAGATTTAAAGTTTTAGTTCTTTATATGTAAATGTTGAATTTAAATGTATTTTTATGATTATCAATTGAAAAATGTACTGTTCTTTATTTCAAAAATTTATTTAAATAAAAATGTTGTATAAGAATGAAAATAACATTTTAGTTCATTAGAAGAAAAAAATTACTTCACAATTAATTTTATTTGTGGTTGTAAATAATTTGGATTAATGAATAAAGTGTGAAACAATTATTATTTTACACATCTATATATATATATATATATATATATATATATATATATATATATATATATAT
>JAUIMW010000349.1:0-18776 GCA_033557785.1 Enochrus cinctus | reverse complement strand
AATCTTAGCTTCAATCTTCTTGAAACTTTCTCTTTTTTTAAGCAGTGGAAGCTCGCAGCTTCGCTGCTCGAAGCCTCGGGATTCGCTTCGCGAATCCCTCGCCTTTTTTTAACATTCTCACTAATCTTTTTTAAGTATCTTTAACTCTTTCACTCTCTATAGTCTTCGCTTCAATCTTCTTGAAACTTTCTCCATTATTAAGCTGTGGAAGCTCGCAGCTTCGCTGCTCGCCACCTCGGGATTCGCTTCGCGAATCCCTCGCCTTTTTTAAAATTCTCACTAATCTTTTTTAAGTTACTTTAACTCTTTCACTCTCAATAACCTTCGCTTCAATCTTCTTGAAACTTTCTCTATTATTAAGATGTGGAAGCTCGCAGCTTCGCTGCTCGCCGCCGGGGAATTCGTTTTATTTACAATTATTAAGTTTGTACTTTACATTTTTACATTTTTATTTTTATTATTTTTTTTTCTTAAAGTTTGCTGTGCTTGTTTTGTATGTTTGTTTTTTAATTTTTCATATATTTATTTTCCTGTCTTTTTTTGTTTTTAATTTAAATTTTTATTTCTATTTAATTTAATTTAGAAGAAGAAGCTTTCTAGCAGTATATTTTTCATTGAATTTAGTGGAGGTGTTCTTTGGTTTTGAATAACTTAATAAAATAATTTTTACTAAAATAATTTGTTATCTCAAGAAAATAAGTTTTGTTTCTAATAAAATTCTTAAGATAAATTAAATAATTAAAATAGAATTTATATATATTTATGTATGATCTACAGCTTAATAATAGAGAAAGTTTCAAGAAGATTGAAGCGAACATTATAGAGAGTGAAAGAGTTAAAGTAACTTAAAAAAGATTAGTGAGAATGTTAAAAAAGGTGAGAGATTCGCGAAGCGAATCCTGAGGCGGCGAGCAGCGAAGCTGCGAGCTTCCACAACTTAATAATAGAGAAAGTTTCAAGAAGATTGAAGCGAAGATTGTAGAGAGTGAAAGAGTTAAAACAACTTAAAAAAAAGTAGTGAGAATGTTAAAAAAGGCGAGGGATTCGCGAAGCGAATCCCGAGGCGGCGAGCAGTGAAGCTGCCAGCTTCCACAGCTTAATAATAGGGAAAGTTTCAAGAAGATTGAAGCGACGATTATAGACAGTGAAAGAGTTAAAGCAACTTAAAGAGATTAGATAAATAAAAGTGATTATATTGTATATATCTATTTACAATATTGTTTTGACTCCTGATTTATTTTTGTAGAGACTAAATTTAAAAAGAAAGTTTACTGTAAGTAATAATTATTAACGAACTCACTTTTACTTTTAATAAAAATATGATCTATGCAAGACTAACTCTTCTTGGATTATTGATTTATATCACCAATTAATGGTTATTTCTAGCTTTTTTTTCTGATAATTTTTTAAAATTTACAGTTTATTCTAAAAATATAAAAAAAGCGATAAAACGTATTGAATATATCAAAATAATTATTTCTATATTTCTGCAAAAATTTAGATATTTTTTTCTGTAATCGATAATTATAATAATAATTGAAATTCAACTTAAATTTTATATTTTGTTTTTTTTGCGATTTTTTTTTGAAAACGTTAGGTTTTACGAAAAAGTTTATTTGAAGAAAATTGTAGATAATTAAATTCTCTACAAAAAGTGTTCTTGAAACTTTGTTGGGAAGCGTACGGTTCTTTAGTTATATAGACAAATAAATGTGATTGTGTTTGCAAACGAATTAGAATTATGTGTTTCATCTTTGATTTTATTTAAGTTACTCCCAGAAGAAGTGAAATTTGTATTTAAATAAATTTAACTTCATTTCTATATAAATAAAGTATCTATTTACAATATTGTTTTGACTTTTTGTAGAGACTAAATTTAAAAAGAAAGTTTACTTGAATTAAGTTATATGTTTTTTAATATATTTTTAAAATTTTTATTTCTTTTCATTATTTTTTTGCAGAAACTGTATAAAATTATAAACTTCTTAGTTCATATGATAACAATATAACATATTTATGATCATATTAATATCGAATAATCCCATCATTTTTTCTTCAAATAAAAATCTCTTTGAAAAAATTGTTTCTAACTCTTATTTGCAATGTATTTCTATAATTTCTGTTTTTCTCATGAAAGTTCGATTTCAAAGCAAATTTTGTTAGCAATACTCATGGTATAATTTTTAAGATAATTTCTGTTTCAATAAATTTGACTTTGATTTTATTTATATATAGATAAGGTATTTATTTACAATACTTTTTTGTCTTTTATTATTTTGTTTACAGAGACTAGAGACTAGAAATTTGAGAAGAAAGTTTACTTGAAGTAAATTGTAGATAATTAAATTCTTATTAATAAAAATAAAAAAATAGAATAAAAAAATATATAATAATTACTTATCTAATCTCTTTAAGTTGCTTTAACTCTTTCACTCTCTATCATCTTCGCTTCAATCTTCTTGAAACTTTCTCTATTATTAAGCAGTGGAAGCTCGCAGCTTCGCTGCTCGCCGCCTTGGGACATGCTTCGCGAATCCCTCGCCTTTTTTTAACATTCTCACTAATCTTTTTTAAGTTGCTTCAATTCTTCCACAGCTTAATAATAGAGAAAGTTTCAAGAAGATTGAAGCGAAGATTATAGAGAGTGAAAGAGTTAAAGCAACTTAAAAAAGATTAGTGAGAATGTTAAAAAAGGCGAGGGATCCGCGAAGCGAATCCCGAGGCGGCGAGCAGCGAAGCTGCGAGCTTCCACAGCTTAATAATAGAGAAAGTTTCAAGAAAATTGAAGCGAATTTTATAGAGAGTGAAAGAGTTAAAGCAACTTAAAAAAGATTAGTGAGAATTTTTGTAAAAATACTTTTTGGCAACTTAAAATTATTTTAATTCTAAATATTAACAAATGAAGATAAAATCTGTGTAAGTTATAATAAATAAGTAATAATAATTTAGTGTCTTTAATGTTTTAGTTAATAAGTTTAATAAAATATATATTTCTTATTTAAACATTAATAATCTTCAATCGCAGTACTAATTCGTGTAACTTATAATTTGACTTAAATTTAGAGTCGTAGCAATAACAATGATTAAATAATTACATGATTTTATTAGGGTATGTTTTATCAAAGGCATTCTATACTATGAATTCTATAAAAGAAATTTAGACATACATGAATGTTATACAAATGTAAATAAATTAAGTTTTAGTACTTTTATTCTTGTTTTAAATAATTCCATCATTTTGTCTTCAAATAAAAATCACTCCTGGAAGTTCTTTTACAATTCTTATTAAAATCCTTTTTTATCTTAAGAAAATAAGTTCTTTAGATTTAAATTTAAATATATTTATTTTGTTAACAATATTTCAGTTTAAATAGAAAGAAGAGAATTTACAAATATTCCTGAATTTGAAAAGAAAGTTTACTTGAAGTAAATTGTAGATTTTACATTCTCTGCAAAGATTATATTTTTTTTAGTTTTTCTAGTTAAATAGAATGATTCCATCGAAATCAAATAAAAAATGTTACTTATCATACGTCTAGAGGAATAAACTTTTTAACAGAATTCCATTTCAATTTTCAAGAAAATTTATAAAAATTTGATTTTTCTATTTTTTATTTCTAATGAAATTTATTAAAGAATATAAAAAAGATAAAATATGTAGTATTATTTTTATATAATAATTTTTCTTACTTAACGATTGTTAAGCAGCACGACATTGTGTAAAATAAAATAATAAATATGTTCGAAATGACATACGTCATTTAAAGAAAAAATTAGATATTTAAAAAAAATTATTTATACTAAGTAAAACATATTTCTATTTGATTTTTTGTTTGTTTTTTTGTTCTTGGAACTTTGTTGAGAAACGTACGGTTCTTTGGTTATATAAGTTTGAAGTGAAGATTATAGAGAGTGAAAGAGTTAAAACAACTTAAAAAGGATCAGTGAGAATGTTAAAAAAGGTGAGGGATTCGCGAAGCGAATCCTGAGGCGGGGAGCAGCGAAGCTGCGAGCTTCCACAGCTTAATAATAGAGAAAGTTTCAAGAAGATTGAAGCGAAGATTATAAAGAGTGAAAGAGTTAAAACAACTTAAAAAAGATTAGAGAGAATGTTAAAAAAGGCGAGGGATTCGCGAAGCGAATCCTGAGGCGGCGAGCAGCGAAGCTGCGAGCTTCCACAGCTTCATAATAGAGAAAGTTTCAAGAAGATTGAAGCGAAGATTATAGAGAGTGAAAGAGTTAAAGCAACTTAAAGAGATTAGATAAATGAATGTGATTGTATTGTATATATCTATTTACAATACTGTTTTGACTACTGATTTATTTTTGTAGAGACTAAATTTAAAAAGAAAGTTTACTTTAAGTAATAATTATATGTTTCTTTATTCTGTTCTTTAATTTTTATTTCTTTTTATTATTTTTTTGCAGAGACTGCAAACTTTAGAATGAAGTAACAAAAAGTTATTTTTCTTTTGTATTAACTTGGTTTTTTATAATACAAAACACAAAATTTATATTTAATTATCAATCAATAACGTTTTAAATTGAACTTGTTTTTTAGAAATAGAATTTACAAATATTTCTAATTTTTAGATATTACGTTTTCTACAATTGTTTTTTAAATTTTAATTGATTTTTTATTATTCTTTATTTGTAATAAATTCTATTCAATTTATTGATTTTTTTAGATCTAGAATTTTTACTAAAATACTTCGGAAATAGAATTTACAATTAATTTAAATTTCTGTTTAAATAAATTTAACTTTGATTTCATTTCTATATAAATAAAGTATTTATTTATTCTAATTCATTTTATAACTGAAAACTATTTTTCGTTTTGTTATTTTCCAAAACTAAAACAGTAAAATATCTTGTAAAATTACAATTCTTGGTTTAAAAATCTCATACCTGTTTTGCCAAAATTCTTTCCATGCATTTATAGTAAAATTACCAAAGACATTTTTAACAGTGTGGATATTTCACTTTTTTTGTTTTTTGCTATTTTTCGTGGAAACGCTAGGTTTTACGAAAAAGTTTATTTGAAGAAAATTGTAGATAATTAAATTCTCTACAAAAAGTGTTTTGGGACTTTGTTGGAAAACGTACGGTTCTTTAGTTACATAGATAAATATATGAGACTGTAATTAATTATCGATGCATTAGAATTACGTGTTTTTACTTCTATCTGATTTAATGTCTATTAAAGTTCTATTAAAGATACTTATATGTATGTTACTCTTAGAAGAAGAAACTTTCTTTATAAGTTTCATTGATTTTGGTAAAGATGTTATTTGATTTTGAATAATTTAATTTACTTTAACAATTTTTATTAAAATAGTTTTCTATCTTAAGAAAATAAGTTCTTTAAATTTAAAATTAAATATATTTATTTGATTAACAACATTTAAGTTTAAATAGAAACTATTTCTTAGTAGATCATTTCTATTTAAATAAATTTGACTTTGATTTTATTTATATATAAATAAGGTATCTATTTGTAATATTTTTTGTCTTTTATTAAATTTTTTTATATAGAGACTAAATTTGAGAAGAGAGTTTACTTGAAGTAAATTATAGATAATTAAATTCTCTACAAAAAATGTTCGTGAAACTTTATTGGGAAACGTATGGTTCTTTAGTTATGTAGACAAATAAATGAGATTGTAGTTAATTGCAGACGAATTAAAATTATGTGTTTCATCTTTGATTTTATTTCTATTTAAGTTACGATACTTATATGTATGTTACTATTGGACAAGAAGAAGCTTTCTAACAGTATAAGTTTCATTGAATTTGGTGGAGGTGTTTTTTAGTTTTGAATAATTTTTACTTCTACAATTTTTATTTAAAATTAAAGGTATGAATAATACATAGATTATAGAATCTTATATGAAGTTCATTTAAAATATTAGAGAAAAGATTTAACTACCTTAACTGAAATTATACAAATTTGAGTTTGACTGAGACTATTAATATTCAAAAAAATATAAAATCAATTATATTACTAAAAAGAGAAGTAGTAGTTCTTGTATTACAATGTTACAACCGAAAATCAGCTATTTCTATAATCCTGTATGCACCATTTAAACAAAAATTTTAGATATTTTTTAAAAGTTATTTATACTTCTATTCTTTTTCAGTTCACAAAGTAAAAACAAATATTTCTATTTGATTTTTCTGTTCTACTTAAATACATTTAACTTTGATTTCATTCAATTTTTCTTGCTTTTTATTTTTTTTTTTCGAATAAATTGTAAATTTCAAAAAGTTTTCAGGAAGTAAAATTCTCGGCAAACAATAATTTTTTTCTGAAGGATGTTTATTTTTCAAATATCAAATATTTTTTCATTTATAATGAATTTTGTTCTATTGAATAATCTACAATTTTTATAAAATTACCTGCTCGTTGTACTTAGACTATAGTATGTTAGTCTGCTAGAAAAAGGACCTAAATTTGATACCGTTTCATTTATTCTGTATTATTTCAAATGTATGTTTTTTAATTTAATAGTTTAATTTTTATACAGTAAGTTTCCCATTATACTCACGTTTCTTACAGAAGAATAAATTCTTTAATTTGTTGATAGTTAACATAAAAATAAATATTGATAATTTCTATTCAGTATTAACAATAATATTATGAATATTATTAATATAACTTAACTTCGTATAAGAAGAAAATAGAAGCATGTATATTTTAAAAAGATAATATATGTACCATTAAAAATGGACAAAACATTAAATTTACTTTTAAGTTTCAAAAATCGTTAAAATCTCTTTAAAACTACAAATATTTAGTATTATTGATGTTATTGTTATTGTATAACTTACATGATTATATCTGTATATATTCTACTGAAGGTATTTTTATACTTTATAAGTTATAGAGTTAGTTAATACGTATATAAAATAAAAATATGATTATTTTGTAATTTATTTTAGTACAAATAAAAATAACTTTTAATTCTTGCTTTGGTAAATATTCGTTCTAAATGGTTAAAAATGTCGAATGATACCATTGAAATTGTCTGTAGCCCTTTGAAGTTTATTTAAAACATTAGAGAAAAGATTTAACTATCTTAACTGAAAGTACACAAATTTGACTTAAGATTATTAATATTCAAATAAATATATTAAATTATATTACTAAGTACTACTGAAGTAGCAGTTGTACTTGTATTATAAAGTTACAACTGAAAATTATTTTAATTCTAAGACTCTTATTGGCAATACTCATGACATATTTCTTTTTATTGCAAAACGCATTAAATATATCGAAATAGCTATTTCTATATACCTGCAAAATTTAAATATTTAAAAAAAATATTTTAACTTCGTGTTACTTTTTCAGTAAACAAAATATTTTTATTTGATTTTTCTGTTTTTTTTAATTTCTAATGAAATATATATTGGCTTTATGTAAAAAAATAATAAATAAGTTCAAAATGGCATTTTAAATTAAAATACCTCAGGCATATGTGCATTTTATTCTTGTGATTTATTGGATACGCTTCGACTTAATTATTGGTTTTTTTAGTGTATTAAAATGCTGTTTTGCATAAAAAAATATCTATTTTAAATTATATGTTCAAATTTTTCAATTAAAGAGCATTATTAATATCCAAATAAGTATACTATTTACTATGAGTGATATATGGAATTTTTGTTCGTACTATTTAAAACAAAGTTTACTTGAAGTTAATATCGCTTCTCGGCCTATGGCCAAGATCAAAGTGTAGTATCTGTTCTCATCAGCTTGAAGTAAATATGTTCTCTACAAAAATGGTTTTTGGTTTTTCTAGTTAAATAAAATGATTCCATCGTATATTCCATAGTAGTAATACTAAATATACGAAGTATTTTTACACTATTTTTTCTTTTGAAATCTTTTTTGTATATTCTATAAATTTTAGAAGAAAGTTTACAGGAAGTAAATTATAGATAATTAAATTCTCTACAAAAAACGTTCTTGGAACTTTGTTGGGTAATGTACGATTCTTTAGTTACATAACTAAATAAATGTGATTGTAGACGAATTCGAATTATGTTTGATTTTAGAAGAATAATCGTATTAATGCAAAGATGCGTAGGAAGTTCATTTACCAAAGTAATTTTGTAACAGTGTGGATATTTCACTTTTTTTGTTTTTGGCTATTTTTTGTAGAAACGCTAGGTTTTATGAAAAAGTTTATTTGAAGAAAATTGTAGATAACTAAATTCTCTACAAAAAATGTTCTAGGAATTTTGTTGGGAAATGTACGGTTCTTTAGTTACATAGATCAATATATGAGATTGTATTTAATTGCAGACGAATTAGAATTACGTGTTTTAGTCTTAGAAGAAGAAACTTTCTAACAGAATACAATTTTTATTAAAATAAGTTCTTTAAAGTAAAATATGACGACATACATACATATAAATATATATCTTCAATTTAGGCTCATTTTTAGTTAAAGAACAGAAACAAAATTTTTTTTTACTTGCAAATTAATAATCTTAAGCCTAACTTGTGTAATTTATATGAATAATACATAGATTATACAATAATAAATCTTTTTAGCAGATTTCAATAGCAGATATCTTTCTATCTTTTTAAAATAATTTCCAATTAAATTAATTTAGTCTCATTTCTATATGAAATAAAAATCTACTTACTCCATTTTATTTTTAATGAATTTTGTTTTGTCAGGAATAAGAAACAAAATAGAATTTGCAAATATTTCTGCAAATATTAATTTAAGGGAAAAATAGGTACTTGATGTAAAACTTTTATTAAATTATCTTTATAATATAAATATATACACTAATCAAATTTTTACAAAATTGTAAACAACAACCGCTTAAGAAACAACTATCAGGAATAAAATTTATTTCAGTTTACAATTAAAAATAAATTCAGGGACAGTTACTTCTAAAAATGGAAGAGATAATTTTAATAGTAGCATATGATGTAATTATTAATGAATACGAATAAAAACATCGTTTAAATGGAAAAAGAGTAGAAGAAGTAGTTCTTTTATTACAATGTTACAACTGAAAATTATTTTAATTCTGTATTAAATATATCTAAATAGCTATTTCTAGATCATATTTCTATTTGATTTTATTTTTCAATTAAAGTGCAGAATGTACAAATTTTCCTTAAGATTATTAATACTCTGAGTGATATATACTAATTTTTTTCTTCAAGCCAATTAACCCTTAAACGTATATAGAGTTTAAAATAAATTTTTATGCCAGAAAATTGATGGACTATAATATCCTATGTACCATAAAAAACAAGTAAACGTTCATTAAATGAGATAGGAGCAAGAGAGTTCTAGTTAAATAAAGTGATTGCATCGTATATTCCATAGTAGTAATAATAAATATACAAAGTATTTTTACACTATTTTCATTTTTGAAATCTTTTTTGTATATTATTTAAATTTTAGAAGAAAGTTTACAAGAAGTAAATTGTAGATAATTAAATTCTATACAAAAAGTGTTCTTGGAACTTTGTTGGGAAATGTACGGCTTTTTAGTTACATAGCTAGATAAATGTGATTGTAGTTAATTACAAACGAATTAGAATTACGTGTTTTACCTTACTTCTACAATTTTTATTTAAGATTAGGTATGAATAATATATAGATTATAGAATCTTATATGAAGTTCATTTAAAGTATTAGAGAAAAGATTTAACTACTGAAAGTACACAAATTTGACTTTGACTGAGATTATTATTATCCAAATAAATATATTATATTATATTATTAAGAATAGAAGTAGTAATTCTTGTATTACAATGTTACAATCGAAAATTAGCTATTTTTATCCTGTGTACACCATTTAAAGAAAATTTTAGATATTAGTTATTTATACTTCTTTTCTTTTTCAGTTCACAAAGTAAAAAACAAATATTTTTATTTAATTTTTTTGTTTTATAGTGATTGATTTGATTAAAAAACAAACTTTCAATTTTAATTCTTTGTTTTATTGCTGGTACTCAAGATTTAATCAATAACGATTAAAATTTCTATTTAAATACATTTAACTTTGATTTAATTCAATTTTTCTTGCTTTTTATTATTTTTTTCTTTTTTTTTCGAATAAATTGTAAATTTTTAAAAGTTTTCAGTTTCATTTAAATAGTTAAATTTTTTATATAGTAAGCTTCCCATTATACTCACGTTTCTTATAGAAAAATAAATTCTTTTATTTGTTAATAGTTAACATAAAAATAAATATTGATAATTTGGTTGTAGTAATAACAATAATATTATGAATATTATTAATTTAATGAACTTCCTATAAGAAGAAATATCTTTAAAACTAAAAATATTTAGAATTATTCATGTTATTGTTATATAACTTACATGATTATATCTGTATATATTCTACTGAAGGCATTTTTATACTTTATAAGTTATAGATTTAGTTAATTAGTATATAAAATAAAAATATGATTATTTTGTATTATATTTTTGTACAAATAAATATAACTAGGTTATGGTAAATATTCGATCTAAATGGTTAAAAATGTCGAATGATACCATTGAAATTGTCTGTAGCCCTTTGAAGTTTATTTAAAACATTAGGGAGAAGATTTAACTATCTTACCTGAAAGTGCACAAATTTAACTTAAGATTATTAATATTCAAATAAATAAATTAAATTATATTACTAAGAGGTGAAGTAGCAGTTGTACTTGTTTTATAAAGTTAGAACTGAAAATTATTTTATTGGCAATACTCATGGCATATTTCTTTTTATTGTAAAACGTATCAAATATATCTAAATAACTATTTCTATATTCCTGCAAAAATTTAGATATTTTTTAAAAGATATTTATACTTCGTGTTACTTTTTAAGCACACAAAATATTCTATTTGATCTTTCTGTTTTTTAATAAATAAGTTCGAAATGATATCAATATCTCAGGCATATGTGTATTTTATTCTCGTGATTTTTTGGGATACGCTTCGACTTAATTATTGGTTTTTTTTAGTGCATTCAAATGCTGTTTTGATTACAAACATTACTTAAAAAAAAGTATCTTTTTTAAATTACACTTTCAAAATTTTCAATTAAAGAACAGAATGAAGAAATTTGCCTAAAGATTATTAATATTCAAATAAGTATACTATATTTACTAGAAGTAGATGTGTTGAAGTAAGAATTTGCAATTTTGTTCGTACTATTTAAAAGAAAGTTTACTTGAAGTAAATATCGCTTCTCGACCTATGTCTGAGATCAAAGTGTAGTATCTGTTCTTATCAGCTTAAAGTAAATATGTTCTCTACAAAAATGGTTTTCTTTTTTTGATTTCTCATGTTAAATAAAATGATTCCATCATCTTCTCTAAATTTTAGAAGAAAGTTTGCAGGAAGTAAACTTTTTGTAGATAATTAAATTGTAGTTAATTGCAGACGAATTAAAATTACGCGTTTTATCTTTGATGTTATTTTTCTATTTAAGTTACGATACTTATGTGTATGTTACTCTTAGACAAGAAGAAGCTTTCTAACAATATAAGTTTCATTGAATTTGGTGGAGGTGTTCTTTAGTTTTGAATAATTTTTGTTTGAATAGAAATGAAATCAAAGTTAAAAGCACTGAATAATTTCATGATATTTTTTCTTTAAATAAAAATCAATTTAATAAAAATTGAAATTATCTCCAACTTTTATTTGAAGTTTATTTCTATAAAGTCAATATTTACAGAAATGTTTGCCTTTTAATATTCTTTTTTGTAGAATAAAGTTTTCTTGAATAAATTGTAGATATTACGTTCTCTAAAAAAATTGGTTAATTTTTTATTTCATTTTTCTCTCAAAATCGAGTTAAAAATAAAAACAAATAATTTATTTGTAATAAATTCTATTCAAATTAATAATAATGAAATATTTCTTAAATCTAGAAGTTTTGTTAAATACTTGAGAAATAGAATTTATATATATTAATGCAAGTATGATCTTCGTATAAAGATGCTTCGATGTTTTTTATTTTGTTATTTTTTAATATTTTTCTAGTATATATGTTAGAAACAATAGTCAATTTAAACCTTTTCTCAAGTAACATATATATTTACTCTTGGAGTAAAAATAATATTTTTTTGTGATAAACATTTCGTTGTACAAATGAGTAGTGTTATTTGGAGAAAAGATGTTAAAATTTAGTTTTAAAAATTAAAAAAATTGATGATGATTTTATCAATGTATGTTCTATTAAAGACATTCTGTACTATGAATTTTTGAAAGTTAAAGTGTAAATATTTGATGTTTTTCTTTAAATGAAAATTTCTTTGAAAAATGTTAAAATTGTCTGGAACTCTTATTTGAAGTTTTTTAAAAATATTAGAGAAAAGATTTAGCTATTTTAACCGAAAGTAGTACGACTTGAAGTTGACCTAGTGTAAAATAAAATAATACATAAGTTAAATTTAAAAAGGAGTTCTTCTATTAATATCTGAGACATATGTGCATTTTATTTTCGTGATTCACTGTATAAGCTACAACTTAATTATTAGCTTTTATTTAGTGCTTTATTAAAAAATAGAGGAAACAAATTTGCCTAAATATTATTAATATTCAAATAAGTATATTATATTATTACAAGGAGTAGATGTATCACTACTCTGAGTTATATATGTCAATTTTTTTTTCTAGTCAATTAACCTTTAAACGTATTGTTATTAATTATGTGTTTACGTAAGTAAAATGTAGAGCTTAAGACTAATTTTTATGTCAGAAAATATAATAGACTGTAATATACTGTGTGCTATAAAAAACAAGTAAACGTTCACTAAATTACCACTTGTGTTTATAAAAACATTTTTTGAGTTAATTTTTGTTTGTACTATTTAAAAGAAAGTTTCTAGTTTCTAGTTAAATAAAATGATTCCATATATTCCATAGTAGTAATAATAAATATACAAAGTATTTTTATACTATTTTTGCTTTTGAAATCTTTTTTGTATATTCTCTAAATTTTAGAAGAATGTTTACAGGAAGTAAATTATAGATAATTAAATTCTCTACAAAAAATGTTTGTGGAACTTTATTGGGAAACGTACGGTTCTTTAGTTATGTAGACAAATAAATGAGATTGTGTTTAATTGCAGACGAATTTTAATTATGTGTTTTTACTTCTATCTGATTTTATTTCTATTTATGTTAGAAAAGAAGGAGCTTTCTAACAATATAAGTTTCATTGAATTTGTTGAAGGTGTTCTTTGGTTTTGAATAATTAAATGAAATAATTTTTAATTCTGTAGTTTTTATTAAAATAGGTTTTTTTTATCTTACAGAATATATTTGGATGTATCTTCGATACATCCAGATATATTTTTATCTTTTTGCTTCTTCTATTGCGCCTCCATGTTCTTTCTACGAAGTTCTGATAATGGTATATTATCTTCTTTATCAGAATCTTCATCAGAATAATATATTTGTAATTTTTGAAAATATTTTAATCAGATATCTTTGTATGAGAACAATGGGCACAAAAGGGTTAAAGTTTCTATAAAATCAATACTTAAAGAAATATTTTTAAATTCTGTTTTTCTTATGTAATTGATATCATGACTTTGAGAATAAAGTTTAATTGAATAAATAGTGGATATTATTTTTTCTACAAAATGGTTAATTTTTTACTTAGTTTTTCCATCGAAATCAAATTAAAAATAAAAACAAATGGAATTTTTGTCATTTTCCACTTCCTCTTATTCATAATCAATTTTGTTCTATAGAAAAATCCAATAAAACATTCCTAATTTATCCTTATACTCACGTTACTTCTAGGAGAATAAATTCTCTAACAATTTACATGGCAACTTAAAATTATTTTAATTCTAAGAAATACATAGTTATGTTTTACTTAAATATTAACAAATTTAGACAAAATCTGTTTAAGTTATAATGAATAAGTTTCAATAATAATTTAATTTCATTCATGTTTTAGTTGTCTACAAAAGCATATTAAATACTCATTATTCTTCAAATTCATTCTTAAAATTTAAAGTAACATCATAAATATATGTTTTTTATTTGAACATTAATAATCCTAAGCAGTTCTAATTCGTGTAATTTAAAGTTTATTTATATTAATTAATATTAACATTGATATTTATGACAGTTTTGTAAAATTACAATACAGAATATTTGGATTATGAAACTAATCATTTTCTAATTTTATTGAAAAAATGGAAAGAATAATTGTATTAATGCAAAGATGCGTAGGAAGTTCATTTTGTAACAGTGTAGATATTTTTTGTTCTTTGCTATTTTTTTGTGGAAACACTAGGTTTTACGAAAAAATTTATTGGAAGTAAATTGTAGATAATTAAATTCTCTACAAAAAATGTTTATAGAATTTTGTTAAAAAATGTACGGTTCTTTAGTTTCATAACAAAATAAACATGATTGTAGTGAATTGCAGACGAATTCGAATTACGTGTTTTATATTTGATTTTATTTCTATTTAAGTTACGATACTTGTATGTATGTTGTTCTTAGAAGAAGAAACTTTCTAACAGTATAAGTTTCATTGAATTTGGCGGAGGTGTTTTTTAGTTTTGAAATTTTCTTATGTAAGTTTGATATCAAACCATTAAAAATTAAAATTAGTTTTAAATAAAACAGTATAAATTTTATTAAAAATAGAACGAATTTGGCTATATAAATAAAGTATCTAGTTGCAATACTTTTTTGTCTTTTAATATTCTTTTTTGTAAACTTCGATAATAAAGTTTAATGTTCTACAAAAATGGTTAATTATCTGAAGTATCATGTAATAGTTATCAGAAACACCCAAGTTACAATAAATTCTATAAAAGCATACATTTTTTATGAAAAAGATCAAGGCTTAATCAATAACAATTTAAATTTCAATTTAAATAAATTTAACTTTGGTTTCATTTCTATAAAATAAAGTGAATATGTATTATTTCTAGAAGAACAAATTCTTTAATTTGTTAATAGTTAAAATTATTTTAATTCTAAGACTCTCTTTTATTGCTAGGATACAATAGAAAAAATAATTTAGTTAAATTTATTTGTTGTTTGATTATTTACAACTTATTACACAATGTGCCAAACATTCAAGTTGCAGTAAATTCTACAAAAGCATAACTTTCAATTTTAATTCTTCCCTTTATTGCTGGTACTCAGGATTTAATCAATAATGATTTAAATTTCTATGTAAAGAAATTTAACTTTGAGTTCATTTTTATATAAATAAAGTATCTATTTATTCTAATTCATTTTTTATCATCACGATTTTTCTGTAATATATATTTTGTTGTACAAATAAGTAACGTTTATATATTTAATATTTTGAAAATTACTATTATTGTTTGGACAAAATGACCTATACTGAAACTATGGTTTGATTTGAATGTATCACAAAATAATATTTTTTAAAGCATCTTCTACAGAAATAAATATTTGATAATTTTCTTTTTTTTAATAATTTCTATTTAAATAAATTTGACTCCATTTTTATGTAAAAAAATCTATTTACAGTACTTTTTTGCATTTTATTGAGAAATAGAATTTACAAATATTTATACAGATATTAACTTTGCTTCGAATAAAAATTATTGAGTAGTTTAATTATTCATTTATTAAGTTACCTATTATACTTATCTTACTTCTAGAAGAATAACTTTTTTAATTCGTTAATTGTTAACAGTTCTATGGTAACTTAAAATTATTTTAATTCTAAGATTCTCCATTATTGCTAGGATTTAGTGAATTTTTTATAAGGAGAAAATAGAAACATGTACGATATTTTACTATTACTATTACCTACTATTATTTGGACAAAGCATCATAAAATTTACTAGTAAAATTTAAAATTACCAATATTTACTGATATTGATGTTGTTGTTATATAAATTAAAATTGATATTTTAACTAACTTACATGATTATATCATTGTATATTCTATCAAAGACATTTTATACTATTAATTTCTTGTATTACAATATTATAATTGAAAATTATTTTAATTCTGAGGCTCTTACTGGCATATTTCTCTTTATTATAAAGCGTTTGCTTAGATAAATAGCTGTTTCTAAATTCCTGCATACGTTATTTAGAGAAAAATTTAGATATTTTTAAAAATTATTTATACTTCCTGTTGCTTTTTCAGTACATAAAGTAAAAACAAATATTTTTAAATAGTTTTTATTTTTATATGATAATTTTTCATATTTAACTATTGTTGAACAGCACGACTTGAAGTTGACTTTATTAAGATCAATTTAAATTTCTATTTGAATAAATTTAATTTTGATTTAATTTCTATAAAAATAAAGTGATTTTTTAAACTTTTTTCATTTATAATGAATCTTATCCTAAAATTTACATTTAAAATTAAAAAAAATTGAATATCTCAAAAATTACATATATTTAGTATTATTAATGTTGTTGTTATATAAATTATAATTCATATTTTAACTGATTTACATGATTATATCAGTGTATATTATATCGAAAGCATTCTACACTATGAATTCTAGAAAAGAAATTGCATGAAATTTGTCTTAAGATTATGAGTATTCAAATAAATGAATAACATTATTTTACTAAGAGTAGAAGTCGTAGTTTTTGTGTTACAAATGAAAGTTATTATTTATTGTAATTTTGAGACTCTTATTGGTAGGACTCATGACATATTTTTAATTATTGTAAAACACATTGAATTTAATTTCAGATTAATCAACTTAATTTCGAAAAACGTAAATTTATATTTCATATTCATATTTCAAACATTAGTTTCAGAGGC
The DNA here is from genome assembly GCA_033557785.1 of Enochrus cinctus. Lineage (NCBI taxonomy): Eukaryota > Metazoa > Arthropoda > Insecta > Coleoptera > Hydrophilidae > Enochrus > Enochrus cinctus. Next base: position 2,003 of record JAUIMW010000349.1, on the reverse strand, counting down.
CCTTTTTTATAAATGCATCTGCTTATATATTTTTTTATTTAAACAATTTTTAAACGTTACAACCTACTTTTTAGATACTGAATTGATAGTGATCTAAAAACTCCTGCACGTTGTACTAAGACTTTGGTTTGCTTTTATAATTTGAATGTATCACAACGTAATTTAATAGTTTAATTTTTATATAGTAAGTTACCCATCATACTCACGTTTCTTCTAGAAGAATAAATTCTTTTATTTGTTAATAGTTAACATAAAAAAATATTGATTTCTATGTAGTAATAACAATAATTTTGTGAACTTCATGTATGAAGAAAATAGAAGCATGTATAATTTAATTATAATAATAATCACTTTGATAAAAGTTGAAATTGTTTTATTTGAAGTTTATTTAAATAAAATATGAAGATTTGGTTACTGTATGCTCACAGTTCATGATTTTTAATTCTTGAAACTATAATGTGCAATAATGGAATAATATTTACTATTTGCAGCATGATATTAACAGTATGTCAGTATTTCTATCAAAGTAATGAATATAAATAAATAACTTAAACAAAAAGTAAACGTTCACTAAATGAAATAGAAGTGATAATCGTTTTTATAGTGTATGTGTAGCCAATTCTTAATTTAGTATAAGTTCGATTTTTTTTATATAAAAGTAATGAAAATTGCAGTATTATGTAATGATTATAAGCCGAAAAAAAAGTTTATTTTAAATAAATGTAGATATTATGTTCTCAAATTAAAAATAATTAAAGTTATTATTCTTTATTTGTAACGAATTTTATTAAAATTATAAATTTAATAAAATATTTTGTAGATCTAAAATTTTTATTAAAAAACTATTTATTCCAAAAATAAAATGACAGACAGAGATAAATACCGTGATAATATCTTTATGTTTAAAGAAAACAATAATTATTTATTTTTTACTTGACACAGAAAAGAACTTGAATTTGACACCGTTTCATTTATTCTGTATAATTTTATATATATTTCGACAAAATGCGTGTACATTATAATAGAAATAATATTAATTTAGTTAAATTTATTTGTTAGTTCATTATGTAAACTATTGCACAATACACAATTTATAAATAATATATTTTTTACTTATAATTTTATTATATTAATAATCTTAAACAGTCCTAATTCGTTTAGTTTAAAATTATACTTAAATTTATATTTTTTTATGTAGTAGTAACAATAACTTAATTTAGTATATTTACATAAGTAATACGAAAAAATTGAAGGGAATTGACACCCATATTTAACTAGAAAGAAAATAGAAGCATAATTAGGATAAAAATATGATTATTTTGTAGTATAACAATTCCATCATTTTTTTGTTTAATAAAACTCTCTGATAAAGTTGAATTTACCTGTTATAAAAAATTATAATTATAATTTTTTTTTAAATAAAGAAATATAAAGTTGAGTCACTGAAAATATTTAATTATCTTAATTAAAACTATATAAATTTACCTTAAGTTTATTAATATTCAAATAAATATATGGAAAAATGAAAAATAAATGGATATAAGTCTCTAGAAAGCATATTCAATCTTAAAAGCAACGATAATTGAGAAACACGATATTGATATTTCTAGGAACTAAAAATTAAAATCTCTTCTTAAATTAACTTTAAACTCCAATTTTAATAAAATCAGCATTACTGATTGCAATTCCTAATAAAAAAACTATTAAGCAAAGAGAGTTTACAACAGAGGAGGATCATTAAAAAGACATGGAGGCTGGAAGTCTTCTCAAGTAGCAGATCAATTTCATTAATTACTGGATCTAGTTCATCAGAAAACTATATGTGCTTAAAGCTTGACCATATCGAATGTTCCCATAAACCAGTGCATTTAGGTAAAATACATCGGTTTTCTTAAAAAATTTCTAGTCCTAAAATAACACCCCTTTACTCCTGTAAATACGTGCCTAAAAAGAATTATAGAAAGATACAATGAAGCTATAAATTCGTAAAGCAAGTGACAGAG
>JAUIMW010000348.1:0-18779 GCA_033557785.1 Enochrus cinctus | reverse complement strand
AATGCTTGTGTTTAAAGGCGAATTTTTCGCTCATACTTTTCTCATATGTAGGGGTGCTCGTATCTCGAGGTTCCACACTAGTTAGCGTTATAGTGTACTTTGTTTTCCAAAATAACAGACATATTTTACTTTGTTGTGTCTCGCCATGGATGAGTCAATTGATGTTAGCGACACCTCACAACTTTTAATTTTTTTGTGCAGTTGACGACGAACTTAATGTCACAAGAATTAGCCTCTGTTAACAACTGGAGAAGATATTTACAAGAAAGTATAAAACACGTTAACTTTGACTGAAATCGAGTCCACGGTGTGACATTTGACAGAGGAGGAAACATATCTGGTGTAAATATCGGGATGGTAGGGCAATAAAGAAAAGCTTGTGAAGGAGCAGGAGCATAAGTACCATTTTTTTTTCACTGTATCATCCACCGACAAACTCTATGTGTAAAACATGTCGACATGAGCAGCGTTTTGAAACCAGTTCTTTCTGTCGTCACTTAATCATCGTCAATTTCAATTTATTGTCGAACAAATTGAATTCGAGTCTGTTGACTTGTCGTATTATACTGCAGATCGATGACTACAGCGTTTCAAATGTAAGTAATTGATCTGCAAGCTAACGATCAAATCAAAGATAATACAAGGAAGGAGACTTGATCCCAACTTTCAAAAAATTCTTCAGGAAAAACACAGTTCCATCATTATAATATTTTAAAGTACCATTTTCTTTATATCATGACCTTCAGACCTCCTGGTGGCCCTGTTTTATTCATTACTCTCTAAATCTGGTAATTTTTAATAATCAAAGAAGAAATCCGAGATTTGAGGGACATTGAATTCTTATACGTTCTACAAAAGTGCACCTATATTTCTTTCTTGATAAACAATAAATACGTCTTACTCTATTATTTTTTGTTCTTAGAAACATTATTATATGTATAAATTTAGCATTTTTACTGTGGTAATATTTTATCTCTCCAACAACACTATAAAAATTAATTTTGCTATTTTTGACCTAAAAACAGCAGTGTAAATTTAATTACGACATTATGTTAAAGTCAATGAATGCGTTAATGAAACAGCTACTGATTATGTTGCTTTCATTAAATTTATTGGTAATAAATTTTAAAAAGATTTAAATTTCAATTAAAAAAATGCAATTAAATGAATCATGCAAAACATGATATTTTCTTGCTCCATACTTCATTAAAAAAATGATAACAATTTGTCGTATAAAATTTTTTTAAAATTATTTCTTTGATTTTATAAAAAAAAACACTCATTTGCATTACCATAAATTACATAATATGTAAATTAATTTCTACTATCATTTTGTTTGGCATCTACGCTAATCATTTATGCAACAGGTAGAAATTTATATATTTAAATTACGTTCATATACGGAAATACAGAAAATGTCATCTTAATAACATAAATTTTCTATTAATAAATTTTGGCCAGAGTAAACAACGATTGGAACTGTAAGTAGCAATAAAAAAACTTATTTGCAAATAAAATGTCATGTACGTACATAGCCTTTAAAACATATTTTTAATTGTTTTCTTTTGCTACAACTTTTTTTTTTTTCATTAAGAAATCAGCGAGCATTGATAACGTAACATGTCACATAGCACTTAATTATGCAAATCAAGAAAAAAATAAAATAAAAAAATGTAACTATAGAAGAGCATGCAGCAAAGTGCTTAGCCAGTGCATTTTTGTCTTTCATTACAAACTCTTCGGTACATTGTCATAATGCAAAGACCTGGTTCAACTCGTTACGCAGAAGATGACAGTGCACTCAACAAAATTGTTGAAAAGAAAACTCCGGTCAACCTGGAAATCTATTCTTTATCTTTCATAAAAGGTATTTTCCGCAGTTCTATTTAGATAACGCATTTTTCTAGGTATTTTTCATGTATGCTTCTACTATCATTGATACTCTTATCTCTCACATTTTTGCATAGCATAGAATTAGTAATTCAGTGACATAGTGTAAATAAGTGAAAATTCCGTGCTATTTTATAAAACAAAACAATGGGATGTTTAAAGAAAGCAGAGTCCTGCATTTTGAAAAATGCTACCAATGATTGGAAAGCAATTAAAATGAGTGTTGAATTTGAAGATTTGAGCTTTGAAGTGAATGACAAAAAGGATCCCACAGGTAGTTTATGGTGCTGAAAAAACTGCATTTTTAATCCAAGTAATACTTATCTCTTGCTTCTGCAATTTAAGTAATAATATAAATATATCTATGTGATTATAATTATTACTTCTATTAATCTGATTCATTTTTAATTACAGCTTTGCATTAAATGAAAATCACGTAAACATATTATTTTTAATAGTTTCGTATATTTATTGCACTGTGTAGAAGTGGTAAAATTCAAGAATCAATAACAAACAAAAACTAAATAACCCAGTAATTGGTATAAGAAAATTGAAATAAAAACAATAAGAACCGCGCGGGCTTAGAGGCATGGGATGCCCTCCAACTTACCTGTAAACAACAAATTATATTTTCGTTTGACACGATACATTTTTTAGCGTTGAGAATAATTACCCATAGCCATACTCTTAATTTAATCATGCGAACGTCGATAGGCAAACAAATTAAAATGTTATATAACAAATTTGCCTAAATTAATCATTGTACCTGACCCTGGTTCACATAATTATAGGATTTAAACGTAGCGATTTTAAAACTTCTTATATATAATTTGGAGGTATGCCTATCTTTGTCTTACCTGTTTTCGCGAAGTAATCCGTGACTCAGAGGAAGGCTAACTTGGAGTACTAGGAACAACTTGTTTGGATTCATTATTTGGCAGTTTTAAGCGGACTTCTTTTGTGTTCACGTGCACCCCGCCATGGCTCATAAACATGTTACCGTTAGGGAAAAATCCCTGAAGACGTTGCAAAGTTTCGGGAAGCGAGAGGCTTTTAATATCGAATTTAGGAATTTGGATTATTTCATTGACGATAGATACAAGGGTTCGTACCACAAAAAAAATTAAATTAAAAATTCTACTTCAAATAAAATTACAATAAAATTTTAACACCAGATGTAAATTTAAGAGAGAAGTTACGATAATATAAGCAAATTGTTGTCCAAACAGTGACAAACGAAAATATCAACAGGTTATACGCATTCATGTGCGACAAGTTTAGTGCAAACTTAATTAATTGCAAGTGTTATTAACATAAAATATTTTTTGTGTGCGAATTTTTTTTTAATTATGATTGGCCTGCGGTTCAGAAGGTAAACCAGCAACTTCCACTATTTATGTTATCAAGACATTATCACATCAGTTATTCTCTTATATATCGCGGCGCACTCACGTTTCAGTGCATGCCTCCACAATGGCACAACATAATGTGACGTTTGTCAAACCTAAATCGCTGACGAAGATGCAAAGTTTTTACCATAGGGGCGAAGTCTCCATAGAATTTAACCATTTATGCTATAGTGTTGAGTCAGGTATGTTAGTGTTAAATTCGGACCTTTAATTTTACAAAAAAAAACTTTTTCGAAAATTTCGATAACCTTCTGTGCTACTGAAATCGGCTTCTGTAGTTATCAAACTTTAAGATATTAAAATGATAGTTATTATCTATTGTGATATTGAGGATTATTAATAATTTAATTTGAAAATTATTCAGTAAATTTTTAACAAAAAACTAAATGACTAGTTTCACTTTTTTTATAATAATATAAAATAATCAATATTTTATTCGAGAGGGCGTTACTCTCCATTTATATATTGTCAGAACCAGTTGTGAATTAACGTGCACCATTTATCTTAATGAAGATCTTTTTGATTACCTAACGGTCAATTTTTTTGAAAAAAAAATAGAATAAATATATGGTTTTTTTTTTAATTTTTTCAAACAATTTCTCTGTTAACGTTGTAATGTTGAATTATTTAAAATTATTTAAAACAGCATAAAGGAAAAACCACTAAAACGTCTGAAGGACATGGAAGGTCCTGTAGGTCATCAGAAGATCACCCGATGACACCAACGAAAATGAAATACAAACTCACAATTAGTGTTAAAAACTTATGTCATAAAATGTAAACAAGATCATTAAAAATTGTTTTTCTTCAAAAGTAAATTTTGTAAAAAAATGTTTTCAAAAACTAGCGGTGCCATAAAAAACACGCGTTTTGGACCTTAAAAAAAATAGAAGGTGTTGAGGCATGAAATCATTTAATTAAGCATACACATGTTTACAAACTCTAAGGTACAATAAAAACGCACTGAATAATGTATTTTTGTAACATTCATTTGGTGTCCCCATAAAAGTTTCATAATTATTTTGTTTACATTTATAATTTGCAGCATGTTCACAAGCAAAAACACCTAAAAAATGACCATACACTCAATAATTTTTATTTCAATTGAACCAATCCTTAGTTGTTTGTTTTTCTTTTTTTTACAAAAATATTAAGTCAATTCAAATCTTGCGCGGCTTACCTAAAAGGGCAAACGTATAAGTTTAAGTCATACGCATAAGGTATGTGTGCCACGGACAGCAAATTGTGCATATCCGACATTAAATAATCAATCATACAAGTATGTATGATTTCCTCTCTAATATTTGCGAATTGCGAAAACGTCAATTTACAATACGTGCTTGCGGATTGAAAGGTGCAATTATATTAAGAAAAAAAGTACCTTAATTAATAAGTGCCCGTTTCATGAACTAAATTTCAGTTTAATGCCATTAGACGCGTGGATAGTGAAGTTATGCAATTTATTTCCAGGTACGCTAGATTTATTTGCTTGGTAACTTTAGATATCGAGGAAGTACCATGCGGAAAGCGCATATAGCGTTCCTTTAGGTCACTGACATTGCATACTCAGGAGAAACCGTGGATGTCTTTTGTATTATTTTCTAAATTTAATAAGGAAGTAATGCATAGTTTATCTAAGTCTAAAAATGCAGCAGAATTCTCTCGGTACCACGTAACAGTACGCACAGAAAGAAATCTTTCAATTTTTTCGTGCAATAGTTATTTTAATTATTTTTAAAATTAACATGTTTATTCTCCTTGGCTTTTTTGCCCAATTATCTCCAGTACTTGGAATATTTTTCTTTTTAAAGCTAAAAGTAGCTGCTTTACTTTTTGTTGTGTTTCTTGCCTTTTAATTGTAATGCTTGCCGCAATTAACTGATGCCACAATACTGTCGTATGAGTAAACATTTATAAATGTTTAATTAATTAACTTAGTATGTCTCATTTTTCTCATAAATACGTGAAATCCCTGACTTTGTTAGTAAAAGCTGGGGGTTCTTCGCGGGCCCATCTTGGGTCCAATATTTTTCAACACATATGTAAATGGCAATCTAGAAATCACTCAGCTCATATCATTTCAACCATCATACTAATTTTAAGAAAACTTTAAAATACGGTGTAATTATCGAGAAATTGCATTTCACCTGGAAATGGGTACTCACAAACGCAGAAACACGAAGAAAGTTCCTACCGCAAATAATTATTGTTGTGATCGAGTTAAGCCGGTTTTACTAGCTTTTTATTGACTGTTTGATATAGAGCAGCATCCCGTATAATAAGCATAATATGACTTTGTCAAATTAATATTCCGCAATAATGAGCCTGTTATTACACAAAAATTAATACAATTGCATTAATTATTCGCAATGGATAATAAATTTTTGTTTTTTTTTCTATATTTCTGTTTTTTTTTATATTTCCGTTTTTAAATTAATTTGAACCTTTCTTTTTAGGTCGCCGCCAAATTTTAAAATCTATAAATGGACGGTTTTCAGCAGGCAGCCTGACTGCAATTTTGGGACCCAGTGGGGCCGGAAAAAGCACGTTATTAAATATACTGGCAGGATATGTGTAAGTGCGCTTTTATTACCTCTAATTAAATATTACCTGCCATAAAAATACCTGCAACCATAATTTTAAATTTTTATTGCTTTGTTGTTGTTTGTAATGTGTATTTATTTTTGGGTACTAACGTTCAAGAGCTGAGCGCTTAACCTCCAAAGCACATGCAAATTCGCATTGTAATTAGATAATTTAAAAGTTATTTATCGCAGATACCAATTTTTATTTTGTAAAAACATTCCATTCAAAAAAGCTACCAATTAGCATGATAAAACCAATTATTTCATTAATACCAATATTTATAATTGCTGTTTAAAGAGGTCAAGATCGTGCCATTCTTATTCTCTTAAATTTTGTAAAAACGCCCATTAAACTGTTGAAACTCAATCTTAAATTATAAATAACAACTCGAATATTATAAATCTACTTTGATTTTAATCTTCTAATTATTGCAAATTTTCTGTTGCGTCAATAACCAGTTTCACTCATGAAAAAACCGTACATAAATATTCCAAATTTTCTAAGCGTGTCGTCAGCAAAATGCTAATATATTTTTACATATTCCGACACAAAGAAACGAAAAATGCACTTCATTCGCTTAAAATAATTAAAACCGCAAAAATGTAGCAATCATTATTCATCATAAACCTGAAGTTGTTTGCGGTTTTTTTTAATTATAACATCATAATATTGTTTTCCCGTGAATGCCATTAATTCACGAGAACTGTTTAATGAAGGAACGCGTTAAAAACGCCAATATAAAAATGACCTCACGTGCACATTTCGCCTTTTTGCTTTGTCTACATTACAGGAAAAAATAATAATAAATTAATAATATTTGCAGGTCCTCGGGCGTTACAGGAAGCATAAAAGTCAACGATCGGCCTCGTCAAATGAAAGTCTTTCATAAATTATCGACATACATAATGCAAGAAGATCTTGTTCAGCCGCTGTTAACTGTCAAAGAGGCCATGACGATATCTGCGCAGCTCAAATTGGGAACTCACATCTCTTTGGAAGAAAAATTGGAAGTGGTGAGTCTGCTTGGACTTTGCTTCCTTTATCATTTCCGAAATGCAGATGTCCTAAACAGTTTTCTGGTTGGAACTCTCCCATTGGGTCTGATCCGTTGCTCCTGAAGTTCTATTGCGAATATACGCTTGATTGTGTCACGAATCAAATCAACTTCAAAGTGATATCAGATTCAGCAATTCTGAGGTTACTAAATAGCATTAGGTCTGAATGTGTGGGTATTGATGGGCTCTCACTGAAATTATTTAAAATGTGCTCTCCTCATATAATTCCTTATATAAGGCACATTGCGAATGACTGTTTAAGTTAGTCTATTTTTCCAAGTGATTAGAAACATTCTTTGATAATACCTTTATCTAAATGATCTTCGACCGATCAGCACAAATACGTGATCATCTGAACTTATATGATATAAACATCAGTCTGGGTTTAGATCGGAGCATCCTATTGTGGGTTATCGATGACAAGACCTATTATTACTGCTCTATTATTCAAAGATATTCGACACTATAAATCAAATTTCCATCTAATGTAGAAATTGCAAAATCAAAGTAACAATTTTATAACATTGGAAGACAATATCCATCCCGTAAAGGATTTCCCAATGTATTAGGAGCGATTGATTTTAAACACATTCGCATTCAAGCATTAAGTTCAGGACGTGTATGTTCCACAGTTACGGCATGTTACGTCCTTCACAATATTTAATTCCAATAATTCTTTATGTATAATATTTTGATTTTGCATCGCCTCCAAGCATTTTTTAAAAATTTCGTTCTGCTCCTCCATAAGTTCAACCATACCAATCAAATTTTAATCTATATTTTTTAGAACAGTCGTCGTTTCAACAGCCGATGGTGCCAACCTTTTTTAAGTCGTTTGGGTGTAGCCTTTGCTGACTGATTTACGCACTTGGGTGTAATTAATTATGAAAAAATAAAATTTGCTAATTGTAATCAATTTACTACATTAGAGGCCAACTTGATTTACGAACATTAATGACGCAGCTTATTGACAAGTCTTTATTTTTAAAAACTTACCTAAAGGGTCGTCCATAATAATTTCGGCGATAACTCCAAAATTATGCACAATTACGAACTGATTTTATAAACGTTCTTTCTGTTGAACACACTGCAGAAATGGCGTCTTTAATGTGTTCCCACGTAGCTGCCCTCGTGGCATGGGTGTTTTCTGGACCCTTTATACTTTATAGGAATAGTATGCTATATTTTCCCATCATAGCTTTAATTAACTGATGGGTTATTGGAATGATAGGAAACAAGTTGTCGTAGATGGGGAAAGGTCGAATCTTCTTCCTATGTCATCTGGTATATCCCAATGATTGATACTGGGTCCTATTTTATATCTTATTTACATAACCTTTAAAAAAATTTAAAATTATATAAATAGAATATTTAGGACGATTACACGCAAATGTATTATTCATTCTCACACAGCGGATTAACTGATGCCGTTGCTCGTATCAAGGACGATGTCATGTGTCTGAATATCTATTTCTGAAAAATATTGTTTGCAGCGCAACCCTTCGAAGTTCTCAATAATCTTTTATTCAAATTCTCAATTATGCTTTCTCAATTATGCAATTATGGTTCTCGCGGATTAAAGACACGTACCTATTCTATTAGGCATGAACTTAGTATGGATCTGCGAGTTTTGCAGACGGAGTCATTGCATTGACGGATTTGACCAGGTTAGGGTTCAGAGGCTGCAGAACGCGTGCCTTAGATTCATATATGGTATGGGAAAGAGAGACCATATTTCTCACACGTTGGATATATGCGGATGGCTAAACATGGCTAGGCATCGTTTTTTTTTTTCATACGTCATGTTTTTTTATAGAACCATTCATCGTTTAACACCGTCATATAGAATAGAATTAGATACACAACTGTCATTCACAGTATCAATATAAGGAGAAGAAATGCAATTTCCATGCCAAAACATAGGTTGGAAATTTATAAAAGACCTTTTTCGTATAATATTTCTAACTTTTACAATGTTGTAACTGATCGTAACTTTTCCTTATCTCTTGTGTCCTTCAATCGTAGAATTAACACTTTACTAATTGACAGGGATATTGAGGTGTATTGAAGTTTAGGTTCCGGAGTTTGTTCAACTAAATTATTTTTTATTTTAATCTTTTTGTTGATTCTTGGAAGAGGTGCGTGGGGGATGCTGGTGAGATCTCGAGCAATTTAGAAATATTGTGTGTTCGAAACACGAACGAATGAACACGTTACTATTGTGCTCCGGCTTTTGCGTGTTTTTTGGAGGGTGAAATTTGTGTGCAAAACTGACCAACGACGGTCTAGAACGCAAACCAAAAGCGAAAAAGTCGAACACTTGTCACATAAACAAACATCAAGTGATGGACGTCAGTAATGAATTTTAAACCGAAATTTTTTAATTAGTGGCTTGATAATAAAGTAGATAAAACCAAAATGAAGAGACTCTTTGTAGTGACACTGCAAAATCAAAATTATAAGGGGTAACCAAGGTGGGAACTGCATGTGATAATGGTGCTGATATTCCTTTGATCGTTACGAAGAACAAAATTTTAATATAGAGCGACTCTCATGGCCGCGGTTTATATGAGCACTTCGAATCGTTATTTGATTTGGACTTGAATCTAATTGTTAAGTCCGAAACAAAGACTATTTAAAATTGTTAATGCGTCGGGACGGAATAATTCGCAAGTGACTGTTTTTGACCTCAACAAGTCCTTGGGTTTCCGTTTTCGCTCCAGTGTTTTAAGATGTCATGGAGGATGTATGCGGATCTGAGTGCATCCTATGGGATGGCGAATCTTACCAGAGCCAAGGAATGACCTCAAAAGATATTCCGTGGGATTCGACATACCTCCCTTTAAGAGGCCCAAGTGCTTTAACAGTGATCAATCGTAATCTCAGGTTTCGCTGCTGCATCAGAAGACTCAATCCTTGAATAACAATGTACTGAAAATGGAAGTGATTTTGGATGGGTATACTTCTGAAATCTTAATGATTACAGACCACTGGCTGTCGCGAGAACAGATAGGTAAATATAAGGGAATAACTTCATTGAGTTGCGATGGAGTGATTGAGTGTTGTGGTTTGACATTGCTGTATAACTGTAAATACTCGGAATCCTCGAGTGATGACAAGAAGAAATATAATTCGCGTTTTGTCCGAGATCATCTTAATATAATGAAGGCAATGTGGTGGGGGTCAGTAGTGGACGGAGCTGGCGGTCGGGTAAACAAACGAAAATTCTCGGATAAAATCATTTTAGAAGGGGACGGTAGATATTTAACACCAAACAAATCTGCTGAATGTTTGTTTGGATTGGTGATGGGTGCAGAGAAGTTTTGCCGAAGGATTTTCACTTTGTTCGGGGCACGATAACTCTACATACAAAAACTTTTTCTTTTTTCCTTTGGCTTATGTTATTAACTTGTTATTTTCGTTAGGAGTTTTTCCCGAAGTGCAGAAAACGGCGGCTGTAATGCCAATTCTCAAGAAGGGAGATGTAGACAACTATCGTCCAGTATCTTGAACTCATTTTGAAACGGCTGTGAACAATTAATTAAATACAAATGCAACCTTCTTTCTTCTACTCCCTACTTCTAGTGCGATGGAGGTGTTTATACGTTTTTCGCGGTGTTGACACGGGATTTAGATGTATAACAGTTGACGCGTTTGTGGATTTCACAAAGGCCTTTGACTGCATGAACCATGAACTATTATTATATAAATTGGAACGGTACGGTGTGCGAGGCTGTGAGCGAAACTGATTTTCCTCGTTTTTGTACGGGCAGATCCAACGGGTGAGGAACTCGTGTTACTGTGACGTTCGACTCACACTCAGATTTCATACGCTGGTGCATGTGCTTCGTTTTTGACACTGTTTCTTGCACATAAACACATGTTATGTAATGGAAAAAAAATACTATTCTATTCTATACGAGAGTCGTAAAAACAGACGGCTTTTCAAGCTAGTCTGCCTACTTCCTTTTGCTTCATTGGGGTTATATATGCTTTTCATGTAATAATATTAGAGTATATTATAAAATTGTTTGTGAATTTATTTTAAGTTTATAGATTGTTGTATCTTACCAATGCTACAATAAATTGTTTTATTTTTATTGAGATGGCCCGAAACCTTGGTTTCCCACCATCTTCCTGTTGATTAGTAAAACGTAAATAAATGAAGAGCAACGAAGATTAAAAATGTCTACTAGACCCCTAGTAATTCTTTTATTATGTTTTCTATTATGCTATTCCAATATAGCAATAATAACTGAATCTTAATTCTAAAGAAATAATCACCAAGAGACACGAATAGTCTCCAAGATCTCCGCTTCTTATGTCAAGAATGAAGTAATATACATGTTAACTTATTAATTACAACCAATTAAGAGGAATGGATTATCCTCCAACGAAGTACCCACTCATTTTAGTGTGTTGATGATTCGCTTTGGGGCTAGCAATTCATTGGTGTCTTACTTTGCTGGCATTTGCCTAGCGTGTAAAACTTAAGTTTGTTGAAGCTTTGGCTTTTCGAAAGAAGATAAAAACTCTCGTACATCACTTGAACATGAGAGTTACACAAAATGACAAGCTATTGATGCAATTTTTAAACACAAATTCTTTTGTTGGAATCACAGCATAACCATCTACCAGATGGTTATGCTGTGATTGGAATCTTCAATAGTGAAACCTGATATTCCACTTATTCAGTCTGCAACTCTGTTTCAATCTAAACACACGCATCGTGACGCTTCAAGGTAGACTTGATCCATTCTGTTTTTACTATTTTAGGATGAACTGGGAACTTAATTGTGGAAATTGAACTCTAATATGATATACATACATATTATTTCTTACTTATAATATCTATCTTTAAGCCTTCTCGATTAACGTAACAGTGTTTTATCTAATTTACATAAATAGAAACTTATTTATCTATTAAGTAGACAACGTCAACCATCTATTGATGGCTTCCATGTTTCGAGGAAAAAATTACTGAGTTTACTAAACCAGTTAGAGGTACTTTTTTTAATTTATGTCTCTTGGAGAAGGTCGTAAATCGTCTTCCGTCTGAGGGGTCCTTGTTAATGCCCTGGTTGTTAATGGTTCATGTGAGGGTGATCTTAATGTAGCTTTAATTTTGTTAGACTATTTCAAGGCCTTTGACACTTTTAATCATGATTTAGTGCTGGCGAATGAATACTCAACCTACTGTAAATATCTCTATACTAATGATTCCCAAATACACTTCTGTTAATAGTGGATTATCCAGCTCATAATTAGAAGGACATACAATTCACCTAAAATTCTTTATTATTATACTTATTTTGAAATAATTTGGAAATAAAGCAAAAAGTAGATTGCATTTTTAAATACACAAAAAAAGATCAATATTAAAAGGATATGTATTCACTTTTTTTTCAAAAAAAAACTTCAAAAATATTAATTGAAAAAATCAAAATCTTTGAAAGAATAAATTATTAATGCAAACATAAAAAACATGCATATTAAGGGCAATAAAAAACTAAAATTTAAAGTTAAGGCGAGTAGAAGAGGTAATAAAAAATAAATACTTAATTATAATTGTACAAATGTTATTTTAATTAATGTTTTTATTTAAATTAGAATAAAAATAGTTTTAGCAATTAAAAAAGCCATTAAAAATACATTGTAGTTTTATATTCAATATCTATTCGTCACACGATACAGGATTCTTGGCTGGTCATGGTCATTTTAGAGAAACAGATATGTCTCATTATGAATTTATCATAAAAACAAATCTAAATAATCCAAATTAGATTAAATTTTACAACATATCTGTATTGGTAAAACGAGCATACTAAAATTTCTCTTAATTTATTATTCAGTATGTGCAATAGTGTAGGCGTGCCTTTTAAATTTCGTATAATTCGCAATATTCAATATATGTCCCACTTTATATCAAATTATATACTTTTTTTAATTTATAGGTACATGAAGTAATAAATGTACTGGGTCTAGAGAACTGCCTTGACACGAGGACAGAAAATTTGTCAGGAGGCCAAAAGAAAAGGCTGTCGTTGGCGCTAGAATTGGTAAATAACCCACCAGTCATATTTTTGGATGAACCTACAACGTAAATATTATTTTCAATTTATTTGTTGTACATTAAAATTCATGTATGTTTCTAGGGGCTTGGATAATTTGGCCACAAGGCAATGCATAGAGTTGTGCAAAACTTTGACGCAGCAGGGCAGGACTGTAATATGCACCATTCACCAGCCGTCTGCTTCAATACTCTCACTGTTCGATCAGGTACTATACTATAAATTTAAAATTTTTGTGCGCCCACATTATTTGCCTTCTAGGTATACTTCATGGCAAGTGGTTGCTGTATTTATAACGGTTCTGTGCCGCAACTGGTGCCTTTCTTGGCATCCGCAGGACTTCCGTGTCCTGAGTCCCACAGCCCTGCCGACTACAGTAAGTAAAAACTTTCATTTTTGGATTTTCTGACTAACAATTTACTTTCAGTTATTGAATTAGTTCATGCTAATACCGAATGCACAACATTACTCTCAGCTTGTGCCGAAAATGGAAAGTGCAACAAAAAAAACGTAATAAATATCAAAGAACTGCTAACCCATACTGTAGGTCAAGAATCAATTCAAAGCATATATGCAGAAACAACAAACCCCGTGGAGGAATTTCACTCTTTTGGTTTTGCTACTAATTTCTGGACTCAGTTCAAAATTTTGCTAAGCAGGATGTTTCTACAAATGTCCAGAAATAAATCAATGATCTACATACAAATTATCCATCACTTGATATCAGGGGGATTATTGGGTTCCATATTTTTCGATATCGGCAACGATGCCAGTCTTGCTATTTCCAACTTTAATTTTTGCTTAAGCGTTGTAGTATTCTTTGTTTATACACATGTCATGGTCCCAGTACTGTTGTGTAAGTGCTTTTTCGGTACAATTTTTAAATATAGTGCTGATTTTCTTTTAAATTTTAGTCCCTATAGAAGTAAAGTTATTGAAACGAGAATATTTTAACAGATGGTACGGCCTAAAAGCATATTTTGCCGCATTCACATTGTCATCGTTGCCATTAATGGTATGTTTCTTTTTTATAATTATCACATGGTTTTTAACAATTTTTGCCACTTTTCAGATAGTACTCGGAACTGTTTTCTTATTTATAACATACTTTATGAGCAGTCAACCGATGGATATGACAAGATTCTTGTTATTTAGTTGTACAAGCCTTATGGTCGCCATGACCTCCCAGAGTCTTGGATTAGCTATTGGATCAATGTTTAGTATAACGGTAAGAAATTTACAGTTACAACAAAAACACATCTTAAATTTATTTATTTTTTTCAGAATGGATCATGTGTGGGACCCATGGTGTTAGCCCCATTTTTAGCTCTTTGCATATATGGGCTAGGTTATGGCACAGATGTTCAGCCCTACATGCAAGTCATAATTCGAACAAGTTATTTACGATTCGGCTTAGTAGGTTTGATCAATCCCATTTACAACGAACGCCCAGCACTAGAGTGCAGCGAGTTGTACTGCCACTACAAAGACACTAATTTGTTTTTAAGGGATCTCGGAATGGACAACACTTCCTACGTGATACAAATTATAGCACTTTCCTTATTCTGTTTATTTTACCGAATGATCGCCTATGTTGCCTTGAGGTACCGACTGACTTCAGAATTTTCCAATAAAATACTTAATTACGCAACAAAAATTCTCAAGCACTGATTTTTTTCTGTTTTTTGTTAATTTTATTGTGATATACTTTATAATAGATTACCCTTAATTGTTAAGCATTGTACCTTTGTTTTTCTAATTTATTTGTATCAACTCTTATTATTGTACATATATAAATTATAATTTTTTTTGTTTAATAAATGTAATTGTAAAACAAATTGTTTCTATTGTTTTATTTTAAAAAAAGAACAAAAAATATTTACAATGTAGATTAGTTACACTACTTATTTTTAAAAACAAATTTGCCTTTTTGTGCCTTTTTAATTTTATCTTTTAAAGCAGAAATATCCACGCTACTTGATGTGCTTGCTTTAGAGGCTGGAGTCTCCTCTGGTGGTTTAAAGGCTTCCGCTCGTTTCTCTTCTCTTCGTTTAGCCGCCTCGGCGTGTTTCTCGTCTCTCTCCTTCTTCTGCTTGGCCCGCTTCTGCTCTTTGTTCATGAAGTATTCTCCACTTTCCAATTGCAAATCAATCTGTTTAAAAAATAAAATAACACATTATTAATAATAATAAGTAATATTCTTAAAATATTAAGGGTATAAAATAATTTTACCTTGCTAGGTTGTGGAGCAGGCGGGAATGGTGTGTATTCTTTCTTTTCCTTCTTTTTCTTGGGTTGTTTTCGTTTACTGATATTTTTATTTTTGAATTTCGGAAGGAACGGTTCCCAGTTTTCATGTCGCAATTTGGGATCTTTCATTAACTCAACTTTGATCATAAGAGTTTTAATGTTATAAATAGGATGTATGTTATTCATTGTGTCTTCAACAATCTTCCTAACTTGCTGCAGGCCCTTGTGCGGACCCAGAGCAGCGACAGTCTTTCCTTGTACTAACACATAACAGTTTGTTAAAAGTTCTATCGATTTCAGAGTTGCTCCATTTGGACCTAAAAATAATTATTACAAATTAAATTTTTATATAACACCGAAATGAGCAACTTCTATAACATTTTAAAAATATTTGAACACGTTTTTCATTGCCAATTTTTTTCAAATTTGCAGTGATTAGGTGAAAACTTGAGTTTTTAATTGCATGGACTTGTTTATATTAATAATTGTTTTTGAACTCAAAATCTATATGATTAGGTTTTGCTCGCTATTGATTTTTTTATTTGATTCAACTCTATGATGAAGAGAAAGACACCACTATGTGAAATTAGCGCTTATAACAAGTAAGCGTATTTGGTATCATTTTTACATAACACAGGGCCATTGATACATATCTTACAGTGGCATGTTATATATGACGCTCGGACATTAAAGATTAACTATGCTGAATTACACCGTGAAATTAATCTTAATATAGAAATTGCTGTTATTTAATCTACACAAGTCTTAATCTCTACCAACTGTTAATTACCTATTAGCCTCTGTCGTCTCTTCTGAAACTTTTCTTGATTCCTAGTAATTTTTCCAATTTTAATAATATCACAACTAATGTCATCTTGCAATACCCGCTTGGCTTGGTCGTATGGAACACTCCTCGACATAAGCTTTATAAAGTCTCTCGCTTTAATTATAATATACGGATCCCAAGTTTTGCGTGTAGTTCTAACCGTCATACTTCCTTGCAGCACATCAAGCTCAGCTTTAATAAAATATTCCCCTAAGGTCTTTTGAACCAAAGGCCACACTTCCCTCAAATATTTCTCCCTGTACTTTGGAAACAGCACAGAAAAGGAACTTTCTTCCAAAAGTCTGTTAGGATTGTGTTCAGGCTTGAATTCGGGTATTTTCATGGCCCAGGCGTTCTCAATAGGCCCATCCACTTTGGGCATTTCATCATCTACTTCCATTTTTATTTTTTAAGTTCCACAAAACAAGTAAACAAATGAAAAAGTAGATCTCAGTAGAACTTTTGAGATACACGTGTTTTTAGGTTAAGAAATCATAACAATGAAGTTAAATACGTTAAGGCTCGTCACTTGTCAAAATGCTGTCTGAAGCTAGGTGCATATAAACTATGGACCTAGAATGCGGAATTTAAATCGATGTGAAGGTCATAACAATGGACGTTAAGATATACTAGCGTCCATGGTCACAACATATTTTTATAATTAGAACTTAAAAAATAATAGCGTACAGTTCATTTCAAAGTTCCATTTAAAACTTGACCTAAAATCCATTAGTCACACTTAAAATTGTAGCGCACTATAACATTTCTACAATATTGTACATTTATTCCGTCAGATAATCGCATATGAGAATATGCAGGACCATCAAGTCTCACGAGTGCTATCAATAGCTCCGCTTGACCTTTTGCACGAAAATAAAAACATATTTCCCACAAACACGCTGTCCTGAGATATCCACACAATTATTAACAGATGTATTAATTTTTTACATAGTATATAACAGTATTAAGAAGCAGAGTGTTGAAATGTTGTCCAAATTCTGTTTTTTTGTTAGCCTGAAAAGGGGTGTGCTAATATTTGGAATATTGTCGGCAGTAAGTACAAAACTGTGTTGTATTGCAGTATGCAGTCGTTACTGACAACAAGTAGTCGGTACAGTAGGGCTATTTCAATTATATGTGAGCTAATTATAGTGCTATGTATACCTAATACTTAAAAATAGTTTTTTGGGGTATTTTTAAACTTGAGAGCTTAAAATATTCTTGGTGATTATTTGTAGCTCATTAAAGCTGCAAATTATCTCTACATTTATACCCTTTTTGTTTAATTTTAACTTTTTGCTTTTTTTGTATGAAATTTTATTTTTTTAAATAATTACTTTACCTTTTCAGATAGTATCATTTTCATTAACGATATTGTACTCAATATTAGTTGTTCAAGAATCTCCATATCCTTTTGCTTGGTTTAACATAGCATACCTCTGTATATCTGTATTGGATTTCCTTACAACATTACCTCTTATATATGGAACAGTTAAAGTAAGATTTCTTACGTGAGCTTTAGTTATTATTTAAAACTATAAATATATTTACAGAATTCCAAATATTTTCTCTTCCCATGGATTATATTCAATCTCATATTTTTATTAATAGTTACAATTGGTTCCATTGTTCTAACTTTTGTAAACTATGCTGTGGCGTTAATGTTGCTATTTTGTGGTAAGTTATAACATAAAACACACTTTTATTTATCTAAAACAATATATTTTAGGGCTATTTTGGTATTTTTGGGTGTGTGTGATAAGCTTTTATAAAGAAATGGGCATGAACAATGGAAGAGGACGTGTTATTGTAATAAATTCTGTAGAAACGGAAACACGATTTAGGATATAATTATATTAGTTGCATTTAGAACATATTTATACTTTTTTAATAAAATGTTTAATCGTTAAAAAGTAGTATTATTTACCTCGTATAAAAAATGTAAAAAAAAAACGGCAGTTTTATTTTTCTTTTAATACTATTTTGGTTTTATAAACAACAGTACATTGTGCAAAAATCTTGTTTTTCTTAAATAGTGCAATTTAAAAATTCTATAATGTGATTTACAATATTTTAACATTTAGAATTAACAGTAACAATTTAACAGAATTAGAATTTTTTGCATAACATTGAAATATAACAATATTTTAAATTAATTTTATAACAGTTCTCTTTTTTAATTAAAATTATAATATAACTAATACATAATAGTTTCGAGTGTTTGAGCATTTAATATGATATTCAGACGGGTTGCACAGTTACTTTAATTATCAGCTGGTTATCATCCAGAAAATCTTGTGTGAAAAGGTCTTCAATTAAAGTGAATTCTGTGTATCCAAAACCTTTGGGATTCATATCCATTGCAGGTCTCTTGAATGCATCCAAATCAGGCCTTGTCATCATAGTTTCTTTTACACTTCTGAATGATTGCCTAAAAATAAAATCATATTTTATATCATGAAATTCAGTCAAGCATCTTGTTCTTATCTTCGCTTTTGTGTTAGCATATATAAGTTTAATTGTTCTGTATAAGTTTACATTTATTTTCTTTTCTTTAAATTTTGCTCATATTATCTATTTTAATGCTCAGTGAAACGGTTTATCAAGATTCAAATAGCATGCATATGTACCAGTTGTTCTTAACCTGGGGTGTGGGGAGGTCTTCCCAGGGGTGTGAGACAGAGTTCTGCAT
>JAUIMW010000347.1:0-18794 GCA_033557785.1 Enochrus cinctus | reverse complement strand
TAAATTTAAATAATTTAATTTTTTCAATCGTACAAAAAATTAAAAAAATATAATTTTTTAATTTACGTACTGGCACATTTTCAAATCAACGCGGCACACCGGTGTGCCGCGGCACACAGGTTGGGAAACACTGTCTAGGTGCATACTCTGTCTTTATCTCTTTTCCATCACCTGTTTGAGTGTAATATGTAATCTTCTACCCGCTCTAAATCTGCCTTTTTAACTCATCCATCTTCTCCTCCAATAGTGGTTTTATCATCTGGTCTATTATTTTTTTAAGAATTCTCATAGCTGTATTTAGTAGTGTGATTACCCCTATAATTAATACATTCCCTTTTGTCTCCTTTATAAGCACCATACTCCAGTCCTGTGGCAGCAGTCTTGTCTATTCCTGGTGATTTCACATCCTTGAGTGTACTGACAGCTTTCTTCAACTCTCTGTGTCACTTCTTCTATTAATGTTGTCTCTTCTCTAGTTAAATTGTGATTGTTAGCTTCATTCAAACACAGTAAGTCTTCGAAATACTGTTTCCATCACTTCATTATCTGTCTGTTGTTGCTCAGTATCTTTCGCTCTTTGTTCTTTAGGTGGTTCAGCTCTCCCATTTTCTCTTTGTTGAGTGCCTTTAATATTTTATAGAATAGCCGTTGGTTTTCTTTACAATTCTTTTCTAGCTCTTCTCCAAAGGTTTTCCATGAGTCTCTTTTTGCCTCTATGACCATCAACTCTCTTTCTTTCCATTTTATAAACCTTGTAGCTTTCTTGTGTTTTTTCACTAAGGTATTTCTTCCAAGTTTCCTTCTTTTTTCGTGCCCAAACTTTTTTACTCGCTGTCCACCATGCAGTCCGTTTATTGTTATTTGATTTTCTATATATATCTTCCCCTTCCTTGCCTATCACTTCCATGTTTTCTAGTTCTCTTTTACCTACTCTTGCATTAATATCTCCAAGGATGTATTTAATTCCTTGTGTTCTCTCCATCACTACCACAAGCTGGTCCATTTGGTCCATACACGACAATCAGAGTTTTCTTCTCTTTATCATCTCTTTTGCCAAGTCTTATTGTCATCATCTGTTCAAACCACGCTTTCCACTCTCTTATTTAGCCCAATTTCTTTTTTCTCAAACTCACTCTCCAGATCCATCTCCTTTCCTTGCAGACTCCTTACATTCCGTGTTCTCAGTCTCCACAATTGTTGTCCAGTCCTGTCTCTCTTCCCAGCAGATTCCTCTACGAAGAGAAACTGTTACTTTGCCAAACTCTAGACTTTCTGCCTGTACTTCTCTCAGAGTTTGTTCTTTCTGCCTCAACCCGTTTACTACCATTCTTTCTAACACCTTTAAGACACATGACTGCACGGAAATTGGTCTATACTTTTGGATATTATCAGGGTCTTTCCCACTTTTGAGAATAGGACAGACTATTGATTTTTTTTTATAGAGACAGATATGCTTGTGTTGAAAGCTGATATAGAATATCATTTGTTATGCCATTCTGCAAGTTCTCTAAAAGAACTTTTTCTTTCTTTAATTATTTCCTGGAACTTTTTCCTAATTGCTTTGAGTTTGTTTTCCATCTCCTGTAACTTAGAGCCATCTGTGGATATAGCTTTCTTCTCTGACATTGTGTTAAGTCATTAAGTATAACATCCAAAGGCAGTTGTTAGATCCAGAGAAGTTTTCCTCTGACCAATAGGATGATGTTAGGTCTAAAATGTGTAACTCATTTATACTATTATAGATGTGTTGGAATTTACCTGCACAAGAAATTCATTTTAACAACAAATTTAGCAATCAAAAAGATTAATCTGGATTGCAGGGGTGTCATTTGTGCCCTGATAAATGACGTTCAATCTATTTAACTACCTGGTAGAAGCGGATGTGTAAAGAAAGGAGGCATAGTCCATGATGGAACGTGTAAAACTTTTATACATGTTCAATGCTGTCTCCCTATCAACACCCTAGTTTACTCTAGTCGTTGCTCTAAGAACGATTTTTTACATTTATCCACTAGGTATTGAATATGAGCTGTACAGTTAAGTTTGGAGTCTAATCACAGTATTTAACACTATTGAATACAGGATATTCAATGTTGTCAAGCTTCAATAGCATCAGGTTGACCTTCCTCTTGTTTGTAAACAGGAGACTGTTCACAGAAAGTTCAAAACCATTGTTGAACAGCCATCTATACACACTTTCCATAGATTTCAAGAGTCTCTCCATTAACACCTCCAGGCTAATATGGAAACTGTAAACGCAAAAATCTGCAAATTGGATAATTTTAATATCTCATCAGATACATTCCAAGAATCCAAAATCTTACCATCAACCATTTTAAGAAAGACTTTCCTATCATTTAGTAACTCGTAGATATTCCTAGAAACTCCATTGGACATCCCAGCTTTAGTCAGCTTCCTACATAAAACATTTAAGTGGTCACAATCCCAGAATGGCTTTGTGCAGTCATTAATTAAGAGACCATGGGTTGCATTAACAATAGGGTGTGTTATAGTTGCTTTTCTTCTAATCATCTGTATTTCAGCAGAACTTCTCTGGTTTCCATCACCAGACTGTGAGCGGGAGTTGTTTGCATTGCTCCAAGAGCAAGTCTAAGAGCCTTGTATTGAATTTTGTCTAGACTGTTCAGAACAGAATTCACTGCATTTCCATAGATAAAACTTTCGTAATCCAGGCAACTCAGAATGAGAGACTTGTATAAAATAGGCATAATAAAAGAGTGAGCACCCCACCAGGTTCTAAGGATATTCAAAGACCTCTTAAACTTCATAACTAGGAATTCCACATAAACTTACAGGACTGTCCATGATAGATCTTGATCTTAAGAACATAACAAACTTTGACTTTTCCTCAGATACCGCCGGAGGGATATCTACCATGGTCAATTTTCAACCTCACCAATGTCATCTACAAGTTTCTCCTAAGACGCCTCCTCCAGTACCATGGTTTAAAATCAATACCTGGATGAACATAATAGAATTGGGTAGATCTTTAAGAAAACAATGATTTCCAATACAAGTTCCACTGATATTTTACCATAGTTCTACTTATAGCTATGAAGTCCTCTTCAGTTATACGATCTTCATTAGAATCATGATTTTCCTTAGCCTTAGCATCAATGATCTCATTCAAAGCCAGCCGTCTGCAGGTTGAAGACCTCACTTGAAATATACGGTTACTTGTATTTCACATTTCCTCTTGGATACAATGATTATGTCATCTACAAAAGCTCGCCACTGTCTAAATCCTTTTTCAGTTCTGAATGGTGCCAACTGGTGTTCTCCAAACACAACTACATTTATGTTGTGGCTATATATCTTCTCTGTCACTTCTCTGTCTCTTAGAACACTCCACATTCTGTCTCTCAGTACTTTGTCCAGTGTCTTTTCTAAGTCTACAAATGCTAGGTACGTACTCTATAATTATCACATTCTCTTTTGTCTCCTTTTTTATGTATAGAGACTATAAGCGCCATACTCCAGTCCTGTGGCAACAGTTCTTGCTCCCATATTTTGTTAATTAGACTTAGCAGATACTCTTTACCCATGGTATCCATTTTCTTAAACATCTCTGATGTAATCTTGTCTATTCCAGGTGATTTCACATCCTTGAGTGTACTGACAGCTTTCTCCAATTCTCTGTGTCACTTCTTCTATTAATGTTATCTCTTCTCTAATTAAATTGTGATTGTTAGCTTCATCCAAACACAGTAAGTCTTTGAAATACTGTTTCCATCACTCCATTATCTGTCTGTCGTCACTCAGTATCTTTCCCTCTTTGTTCTTTAGGTGGTTCAGCTCTCCTATTTTTTTTCTTTCTTGAGTGCCTTTAATATTTTATAGAATAGCCGTTGGTTTTCTTTACAATTCTTTTCTAACTCTTCTCCAAAGGTTTTCCATGAGTCTCTTTTTGCCTCCATGACCATCAACTTTACTTTCTTCCACACTTCCTTCTTTTTTTTTTATCCGAACTTTTATACTCTCTGTCCATCATGCAGTCCGTTTATTGTTATTTGAGTTTTTATATATATTTTTCCCTTCCTTGCCTATCACTTCATTGTTTTCTAGGTCTCTTTTACCCACTCTTGCATTAAAATCTCCAAGGATGTATTTAATTCCTTGTGTTGTCTCCATCATTACCACAAGCTGGTCCCAAAATTTTTGTTTTTTGCTTACTGGACTATCCTCATGACATGACATGACAATCAGAGTTTTCTTCTCTTTATCATCTCTTTCACTAAGTCTTGCTGTGCTCATACATTCAGACCATGCTTTCCACTCTCTTATTTGATTTTCTCATTCTTTGTACCTTCTCCACACTGCAGGGAAATCAGTCTATACTTTTGGATATTATTAGAATCTTTCCTACCTTTGAGAATAGGGTAGACTATTGATTTTTCTATAGAGACAGGTAGTCTGTTTTCCAAGATGCAATCATTAAATAATTCTAGTAACTTTAACTTAACTTCAATTGGAAACTGATACAGAATATTATTTATATCTTAAAGAGTTATTTAATTCTGTGGGTTATAGTAATACTTACTCTCAAAAACTGGCCCTTTGAAGACCTTTGAAAGGATGAGAATTCTCTAAAAGAACTTTTTTTCCTTATTTATTCCCTGGAACCTTTTCCTAATTGCTTTTTTTAGTTTGTTTTCCATTCTCTGTAACTTAGGGCTATCTATGGATATAACTTTCTTTGTCTGATGTCGTGTTAAGTATAGATAGGAACAGTTTTCTGCTTACTCTTGACCTTCCTCTTGTTTCTAAGCAGGACTACTGCAGACTAATATGGAAATTGTAAATGCTAAAATCATCTGCAAATTGGATAATTTTAATATTTCACAAGATACATTCCTAGGATCCAAAATCTTACCATCAACTATTTTAAAAAATACTTTCTTATCATTTAGTAAGTTGTAGATATTCCTAGAAACTCCATTGGGCATGCCAGCTTTAGTTAGCTTCCTACATAAAACGTTTAAGTGGACACAGTTGTCGAGGTCTAAGAACACTGCTTCCAAAATTTCTTTTTATTGGGTCATGAACAGGTTAATCTATCTTTAACATAGTAACATATGTTACATTTAAGAAAGGGAAATATCTATAGGAATTTATTGTAGAGTCTTTCACAATTTGGTCAGTCTATACAGGAGGAGACTACGGTAAGGTCCCATTAGAGATGACTGTTAGTAGGAGCCTATATCTTGTAGAGCATTGTTATGTTCATGAAATGTTTAGCTAAATGGACAAGGATGGTTTCATTGTTGGTAAAGATTATTAAGTTCGCATTAAAAGGTTTTGTAACACTGCATTTGCTCACAGTCACATTGCAAGCAATTCTCTTTAACACTACTATTCTTCCATTCAGCTTTTCATTTTCTCTACTCATTTTCTTTACCTCTCCCAGCAGTTCTTTCATTATCTCTTTTAGTGAGTTCGTCTTTGTTATTGATTGTCCTTTCTGCAGTAATCTGGTGATCATAAAACCTTTTTACCCTTTGGGTGTAAGGTGTACATTTTATATTAAATTAAATTCCTTATATAGATATACTTTTTACTTCACTTTTCACATTGTCCTTGGCTATAGTCTTGTTCCAAGTCTCCTCTGGCCTTCTTGGTGCTCTATGTTTCATGCTTTTGCCTTACTACACCCCTTTGACCTTTCTGCTGTTTTTCAACCATCATTCAATGACCAAACCATTTCAGCTGCTGTTTCTCCATCATCTCCAAAACTGGCTCTACTTCCAATTGTTCTCTGATTGAATCATTGCATATCCTATCCATTCTGGTAACTCCTAGTACTCTCCTGAGATATTTCATTTCAGTAGCTTGCAGTTTGCTTTTTTGGGAGTTCATAAATGTCCAGTTTTCACAACCATATGTTAGTATAGGTTGGAATACCTACCACTGTCTTGTATATTATCATTTTAGTCTCGCTAGATACCTTCCTCCTCCCTAGAAATGGTGTATTCAATGCATAATATAGCCTATCTGTGTTTCTTATTCTTTCATTTATTTTGTTTTCCATGGATCCATTGCTCTGTATTTCTCCACTAAGATACTTATAGCTCTCTACTTGCTCCAAAGTCTCACTGTTTATTTGGATTTCTGGATTGCTTTTATAACATCATCCATAACAATTGGGAACAAAATCAGGCTAAACACTCCTTCCTGTCTTAATCAGCAGTTAACCTGGAATTTTGTGGATTCTTGGTTATTTTTCTTGATGTAATTGATGCCGCTGCTGTAAAAGTTTTTTATGTTCTCTATTAGTTTCGGGGACACTCCTCTATTTTTGAGTCCTATCCAGACTTGTTTTTCTAGCTCTAAGAAAACTATTCAGGCTGGTGAGTCCTTTGTATGAATCTTCTCTAGAATTTGTTTAATCGTAAATATGTGATCCTGCACTCCTCTTCCCTTTCTGAAACCATATTGTGCATCGTATAGTTGGTTTTCTGTTCTTCTCAGCTTTTGCTACAGTATTCTTTCATACACCTTTGCAACAGCGCTCAGCAGGGTAATGCCTCTATAATTATCACACTCGTGGGTCTTATTGATTTATAAAAATTTAATTTAGAGAAATCCTTTAAAAACGTGTGATCAACATAAATAGCATTAAATGGCTCTGGATTCATTCTCACTTCTTTGATGATGCGAACAAAATCTGCTGGCACGTAAAGTTCCTTGTTTTTCTTTTTTCTTTTAATAGACGAATGAACAAAGTCACACTCAATTTGTGTATGACCAACAGTTAAATATTTCTGATAGATAGTTGTCTCAAATTTTACTGCTATTAGTTGCAACAAATTAGCTAAATTAACATTCTGGTTATTAATTTTTAAATAATATTTTATTGATGAATTACGCCGAGACTTGTTACCATTCTGTATACGATGAGCTACAGAAGATTTTTCCACAAAATTAATTATCATTGTTTTACGTTCTTTCCAATCTAAGTTTTTCCAAAAGGAATTAAAAATGTCTTCTCTCTGTGCCTTATTAATAACATTACATTGAAAAATCTGACTCTTCTCACACATTTTATAATCACATGGAGGTTTAAGCCAACTTACGAGGTTAACACAGAAAGGGAAGGAGATAATTCTGCAGGAATACATTTACATGCCAATGCTTGTCTATGAATACAGCAATGAGTCTGTTCAATTTTCTCGTTGATCTTCTTTACCCATACTACAAAACCAAAACATTTCAGTACACACACTCACACAATAAGACCAGTTTATTTATTTTTTTTTTCAAAATATCCAATTCTATAGATTTTCAAAGGTTTTGCAAATAATACATCTTCTTGCATGGTATTCATGAAAATATATCGGTTTTTCCTTTTTTTCTCAACATGTTCATCATATTTTTTAATTCTTTTTAGTCTGGTGGAATGATAGTGATGATAGGTATAATAATTATTGAAAGTTATGTTCACGAGAACTTCACAAGAACAAACAAAGCCACAGTAGCTATTTCACTAATCGCAAAATAAATCACTCAAGGGGACATTTCAGGCTCACAACATGTGTTTCATTTTCCACACCAATTCATGTCTTATACAGAGGTGAATCACCCATTAGGGCCCACTTAATATTCGCTTACAACCCTCTAGTGGGTTGCAATCCATTGTTTGGGAAATACAGCTCTATATGTCTATCTACCACCTCACAGTATTCACTTTCCTTACTTTCTTTGTTACCTCAGTCAGCTGTCTCCAGTCATTTTTCTTCTCTCTTGTTTTATTCTTACACTTCTATTGCTGTCAGTTTTTGTTCTTTTACTTTCTTTAGTGTCACTGTTAATATTCTTTCATTACAAATGCTTTATGAATATGTGTTCAATTATACATTTGGTGCGTCTTGTTCCTCTTGTTGGTAATTCTTCAAGTATCCATTCAGCTTCACTTCTGTCTTGAATCTCTGCATCTCTCTCCTATGTCTTGCACAGATCCTCTAGACCTCCTTAAAGCTTAGCCTGAGTCCCAACTGGAAACTCTTCATCACTTTCAGCTGCTGTTTTGTTATTATTTTAGTACCGTTTAAATTCTTCAGGTTACTCATGACTTGCTTCTTTACTGTTCTTCTCGTAAATGATTATAATGATTGGTCTCTATTCATTAGGTTTCTCTTTAAGCTTATGAGTTATCTCAATGTCTTTATTGTCTACATTGATTTTTAATTTAAATCTGTATGTTATTTACTCGAGAGTGCTGTTTATGCACATTGATCTTCTCTGTAACTTCAGCTTTGAGTGAGCTCATCTTCTGTTCTAGCTCCTTGATACTTTTTTGGTATTTTTGTTCATAAAGATCTCTTCCTCCTTCTTCCACCAATTGTACTCTACAAAACATCCTTAGGTAATCTTGTGTTGTCCATCCTCTTCACATGTTCCAACCAGCACAGTCTCTGTATCATGATTATCCCTACGCACCTCAAAGAATCTTCCCCTCACAAAAACCTCATCAGATGAGTTCATCAATTTTGTTTTCCTCTAATTTATCAACAATCCCGTTTCTTTGGCAGCCTTCCCCAATCTTGACGTCACCCTTGCTAATTCCTTTTTACTCCTAGCCAATATCACAAGATCATTTGCAATGGCCGTATGGCCTTTTCTAGTGCCAAATTGAAGAGCATGGCCGACAATGGGTTTCCTTGTCTTACTCAATTTCTTCTGATATTGCGTACACTTTTTGTATTCTACAGGGTCATCTTTATAATTCTTGATAGCTTTCTATCTATCCCCAGTTCTTCCAATGCCTCGTAGAGCTTTTCCCTCTTGGTTCTGTCATATGCTTGCTTGAAATCCACGAAGAGGGCAACTGTTACTTTGCCAAACTCTAAACTTTCTGCCTGTACTTCTCTCAGAGTTTGTTCTTGATATATGTGACCATTATCTTGTACGCGATGTTGAGAAGTGAGATTTTTTTATGAATGAGACAGATTATTGCCTGAGCCATTCATCAATACATTTTTATTTTCTGATAAGCTGTTTACCACCTCACTAAC
This sequence comes from Enochrus cinctus, assembly GCA_033557785.1. NCBI lineage: Eukaryota > Metazoa > Arthropoda > Insecta > Coleoptera > Hydrophilidae > Enochrus > Enochrus cinctus. Next base: position 9,762 of record JAUIMW010000347.1, on the reverse strand, counting down.
TACACAACATAGTGGCCCTTTCTAGTCTAAATCCATACTGAGTGTCTTTTAACATACTTCTATTGAATACGATCCAATTTAACCTGTTTACTACCATTCTTTCTAACACCTTTAAAACACATGATTACAGGAAAATTGATCTATACTTTTGGATATTATCAGGGTCTTTCCCATCTTTGAGAATAGAACAGACTATTGAAGCGGGTAATTTGTTTTCTAAAATGCAATTATTAAATAATACAGGATATTCAATGTTGTCAAGCTTCAACACTATCAGGTTGACCTTCCTCTTGTTTATAAACAAGACAACTGCAGACTTGTTCACAGAAAGTTTAAAACCATTGTCCAACAGCCATCTATGCACACACCTCCAGGCTAATATGGGAACTGTAAATACTAAAATAATCTGCAAATTGGATAATTTTAATATCTCATGAGATACATTCCTAGGATCCAAAATCTTACCATCGACCATTTTAAGAAAGACTTTTCTATCATTTAGTAAGTTGTAGATATTCCTAGAAACTTCATTGCTCATCCCAGCTTTAGTCAGATTCCTACATAAAACATTTAAGTGGACACAGTTGTTGAGGTCTAAGAATACTGCTCCCAAAGCCTCCTTCTTTGCCAATGCAACCTGAACATCTAACACAAGCTCCATAAGAGCTTCCATGATTTCCAATACTTTTCTGAATCTGTATTGCCAGATTGGTAAAATGTTTCTCTCCTTCAGCCACCATTCCATTCTGTTATACAATTTCTACAATTTACAATATGTGATACAATTTAAAATCCCAAATATTGCAATCATATATCTAAAATCTGTATAAAGAAGGCCTCCAAGAGATTAATCTCTGTATTGAGGCTTATATTGCTACCTATTTTTTGCTTGTCATGCTCTTCTTAAATATGGTTGTGGTTTTTGCATCTTTTATCTCTTGTGGGATTCTGTTGTAAGGTATGGAACCTGTATATACACTTGATGAACTTCCTCTATTAGTTTTTATTTTCCTAACATGTATCTCTTCCCTATTTCTTCTTCTATATGCTTTATTTTTAAATAGTATATAATTCGTTTTTTCTGTGTTGATGGTTAATAAGTTATTGTTTAGCCAATTGGTAAGTTTCATTAGGTCTTAGTTGATTATTTTTTCTAATGCTTTTGGATCTCTTCCTTCATACAGTAAACAGGTGTCATCATATATGTACTTCTTTGCTGTTATACCACATTCAAAGATGTCATTTATATAAATTATGCACAACAGTACTGCTAATATTGTTCCCTGCGATACTCCATTTTTTTCTGTGCTTAATGAGGTTGAAATTTTGGTTTTTTGTGTTCTGTCTTTGATGTAGGCTTCAAATAATTTATATTGAGTGGATCTTATACCAATTCTTTCTAGCTTTTCCATTAGTATTTCTTGTGAGACCGGGTCACTTTTCGTAATTTGGTCTTCATCAGGGTTTCTTTTTTGGTTTAGTTGCTTAATTAGACATTCCAAAGTCTTATATATGCAAGAGAGTAGTAAAATAGGTCTGTACTTGGTTGGGATCCCCATTAGGCTTTGGAATAGTAACCATTTATTTATTTTTTTATAGCGTTTTTTATAGAGTGTTGAATTTTACCAACTAAAAAAACCTCCCAAGTAGATGCTGTGTTGTGCTACTTTTTCTTTTTTTTTGCTTAGTTGTTTCCTTTCTTTTCATCTTTTTCCTTTGTTTTCATTATTGTTTCCACCATTTTGTTCACTTTATTCCATCCTTTTTCCTTCTTAAGCATTACCTTCATCAACTTATTTAGTGTTGAGAGTTTCCTGGTGTTTCATTCACATCTTTCTGTTCCCTTTTTTTATCTCATTTCCACAGTTCAGGCATTTGGGGCTTTCAGCTTTCCTGATTTTGAATAGATAGATCCCAAAACATCCGTGTCTCATCAGTACTTGTGCCAGATGATATGTCACTTCGCCACGAGCTGTCCCTCTTCAAGTTTCATCTACCTCATTCTTCATTCCCAGATTATTTCTCCATGTATTTCTTTCCTGCCCATACCTTTGGCCTCCAGTACCAGCCGTCTCTCTTTCACTATTAGATTTGCCAAAATAGCCAAAGTGTCTAGTGCCACCGTTTTGTAAGAACAGGCAACTATTATGGCTATACATCTTCTACTCAGTGCAACTGCTATTCTTGTTTTGATCTATTTTTTGTTACCTCTTTAGTTTACTAGTTACAATCTTATATCCAAGCCCTCACACATCTCTCTGGAATTCCTTTTATAGTTCTTTCCATTTTTTTTATTTTGATTTTGTAATTGCAGTTTTAAACTCTTTTTTTTTTGTTTTTGTAGAGTTCTTTTAGTATTTCCTTTTCTTCCATTTTCTTCTCTAGTCATTTTTCTTCTAGACACTTTTCCTATTTCCTCTTTTATATACTTATTTATTTATCCTCCTTCTCCTACTTCTCTGACTGCTACCTTGTCATCTGCTTATACACCATATTTTATTATATACCATCAAAAACAACTTTCTTTGCCAAATTCGGGTCGAATGTGGTCCATACCTGATAAAGAGTTATTAGTGTCTTTTAAAGATTTCTCCAATTCAGTCGACATGAAAGATCAAAACAAGAAGTGCTCGATATCATAATATTCACACTCTACTGGTTCTCCTTGTACATAGTGTGGACATATATTATATAGTTTAGCACTGCAAGCCCAGTTGGCCCATGGCTTTGTTTATTGTTGCTCTCCAGGTGTCTCTGTCCTTAGGCACTCTCACGTTGTCCATCCTCTCCACATGTCCCAATCAGTGCAATCTTTGTATCCTGATTATCCCTACTATGTCTGTTTGTCCATGTAGCTCTCTTAACTCCCTGTTTGTTCTCCGCATCCATAAGTCTCCCACCATTTTCCCTCTATATATCTATCTATTGTATAAATTTATCTTTGCTCTTTTTGAAATACTTCTGCTTTTCAGTATATTGTTGAGCATTTCTACACACTTGTTTCCAGCCATAAATCTTCACCTTCACACCCAAAATCCTTGTAAACACAGTCCCCAGATAGATGAACCTATCCACCTCCTCAAATGCATACTGCACACCCTCTTCCTCTTGCACCTCAAAGAATCTTCTCCTCACAAAAACCTCTTCAGATCAGTCCATCAATTTTGTTTTCCTCTCATTTATCAACAATCCCATTTCTCTCGCAGCCTTCCCCAATCTTGAGGTCATCCTTGCTAATTCCTCTCTACTATTCGCCAATATTACAAGATCATCTGCAAACGCAAGGCACTGATATCTTTTGCAATGTAGTATTCCTGTTCTGTTGATGTTTGCATTTTGAATGGCCTTGTCTGGTGCCAAATTGAATAGCGTGGCCGATAATGGGTATACACTTCTTGTATAAAAAATAAAGAAACTCACAGTGTGTACCTTCAAAACAATACCATTTATTAAATTAAAAAAAAAAATTATAATACTGAAAATTTAATTTAAAAAAATTGTATCATCGGTCCAAATAAGGAAACCGGTTTCCTATATTGAACCAGTAGTTTCCTAAATTGAACTATTAGTTTTGTAAGCAACAATTGCAGCAAAAGAACTTCTTAACTTTAACACTAACTCCCACACACCGAGTATGTATCCAAGTGCTGCATTTCATAATTTGTATCATTTCTTTTCCTTGGCTTTTTCACACAGTCCACAAAACTACGGACTTTTTATTTTATTTTTTAGTCAAATTTGATTTTAATTGTTAGGATTACCTAAATTAAACATTGGTCTGCCCTTCATATCAAAAATTATAAAAATTAAATGAATAATGCTTAAAGTTTGGCAGTTTTTCAGGCCATTCTATTATTTTAAGAACTTTACATCTTTCAAGCTGCTTAAAATAATTTTAAGAGTTTTCTGGTATGTTTTGGATTGTTATCGTGCATGAATACATATTGAGTACAAAATAATTTTACCCCAGATGGTATAAATTGATGCTCCAAAATGTCTCTATACATTTCTTGGGTCATTATTCCATCAATTTTGTGTAAATTTCCAATATTTTCTCCATCAAAACATCCCCAAACAGTGACAGATCCACCCCCATGTTTAACTGTAGATAGCAAACACTGTTTAATCAGCCAATTTCAATGTTTTTTAACTCAGTTTAACCTTTTTGTTTTATTAATTGCTCTTAATATGAGCTGCTACTCACCCATGTAAGCCGAACACCCCAAAATCTTCATTTTTTTTAACTCTTTTATGAACATAGTAGTTGCAGGTTCTAGTATTGTATAATTTGTCATAGTTCATTCTTTCCACCCTTTTACTTAACACAAAATTTTATACATTTTTTGTTGGTCTGCTTTATAAATATATGACCTCTTCCCTATGTCTTGCACAGATCCTCCAGATCTCTTTAAAGCTCAACCTAAATCCTAACCAAGCACTCTCCGTCAGTATCAGCCGCTCTGTTGTTAGGTCTTCCCTTATTATTATTATTATAGTACCATTTAAATTCTTCATGTTACTCATGACTTGCTTCTTTACTGTTCTTCTCATAAATAATAATAATAATTGGTCAATGTCTTTATTGTCTACATTGATTTTTAATTTAAATTTAAATCTGTATGTTGTTTACTCAGGAGTACAGTTCGTGTGTGTTGATCTTCTCTATAACTTCAGCTCCAAGTAAGTTCACTTTCTGCTCCAGCTCCTTGATACTTTTTTGGTATTTTTGTTCATAGAGATCGGTTATTTTTTCCATAATTGATTTTAATAATGTTTCATCTCCAATTGCTTTCTCCATCATTTTTTTCACAGATAGATAAATTTATTGGATTTGTTACAAAAATGAATCAGGCCACAAAAGTATGTTGAAGAAGTACAATTCTAATTACATAATATAAATAGTAACTGTTATAATATATTGCTCCTCATGAGTATTCTAAACTCTTTCAGATTATAGAATTCTCCCTTCGTCGCAATTTCTTTCATTTTTCTTTTAAACTGAGTGCTGTTCAGATCTTTTAGATGTTCTGGTATTAAATTGATCACTGGCATGTTTTGTATTGTACCTATGCATGTCCATGTTCCTTTCAAATCTATTTACATTCACATGTATATATGAAAGACAGGTGTCTCTCTGTAATCTAGGCCATTAAGTATTCGTAGTGCTTTTCTTTGAAGTATAAAAACGTCTTGTAATTCAGGTGATATTCCCCACATGAGCAGACTGTAGGTTGCCACACTATGAAAGTATGCATAGTATACCTGCTTTGCTACTTCCAGAGTGGTGTTTTTCTAAACCATCTTCTTTTTTTCAAATCTGCTTTGCCTTATCTATTTCTTGGGTATAATTTTTTCTTAGTATACACTAGTATTGTTTGTTTTATTTAGTATGGTTTCAGGAAAAGCTTTGCTGTAACATTCTACAATTAACTTCTGAAATTCACTGAAGCAATCTTGTGCACTGTTTTTGTTGTATATAATATACCAGTTATTATTACTGAAATGGTGTTTGAACTGTTGAATTCTATTTTCATTTATCATGACTATTTGGGCCAAGTGATCTCCTAGGTGCCAGTTTGATACTTCCGATTTGAAGATTGAAAAGTATATGCTCACTAACACATTGTAAACACACCTGTTTCCTTGAATTCACGATGGTTGTGTAAAGATAGGACGAAGACACTTTTTCCGTAAGATTTTCATATAGTTTTCTTCTCATTTCTTCCAACATTTCACCAAAATTCAACAGAAACTCATCACTATTTCATTTCATTCATAAAGATCTACTTCACCCCACTATCTTCCCTCCTTCTTCCATCAATTGTACTCCACAAAACATCCTTAGGTAATCTTGCGTTGTCCATCCTCTTCACATGTTCCAACCAGTGCAGTCATTGTATCATGATTATCTCTACTATGTCTGTTTGTCCATACAGCTCTCTTAACTCCTGTTTGTTCTTTGCATTCATAAGTCTCACAAGCACATGTAACTATTGGTCTTATTACTGTCGTGTAAAAACTTATCTTTGCTCTTCTTGAAATACTTCTGCTTTTCAGTATATTGTTGAGCACTTCTACACACTTGTTTCCAGCCGTGAATCTTCACCTCCACAGACAAAATCCTTGTAAACACTGTCCCTAGATAGGTGAACCTATCCACCACCTCAAATGCATACTGCACACCCTCCTCCTTCCACACCTCAAAGAATCTTCTCCTCACAAATGCAAGGCACTGATGTCTTTTGCGATATAGTATTCCTGTTCTATTGATATTTGTCTCGTATGGTCTTTTCTAGTCCCAAGTTGAAAAACGTGGCTGACAATGAGTCTCCTTGTCTTACTCCTTCCTCAATCTCAATTTCTTCTGATATTGTGTACACTTTTTGGATTTGACAGGGTCATTTTTATAATCCTTGATAGCTTTCTTTCTATCCCCAGTTCTTCCAACACCTTGTAGAGCTTTTCCCTTTTGATTTTGTCATATGCTGGCTTGAAGTCCACGAAGAGTGCAACCGTTACTTTGCCAAACTCTAGACTTTCTGCTTGTACTTCTCTCACAGTTTGTTCTTGATATATGTGACCATTATCTTGTATGCGATGTTGAGGAGTGAGATCATCAATACATTTTTATTTTCTGATAAGCTGTTTCCACCTCACTAACTACCCAAGTTATATCTTCCATAGTGGCCCTTCCTGGTCTAAATCCATACTGAGTGTCTTTTAATATACTTCTATTGCCTAAGCTCCAATTCAACCTGTTTTCTACCATTCTTTCTAACACCTTTAAGATACATGACTGGGTTATAGTAATTCTTACTCTCAAAAACTGACCTTTCAACGACCTTTGAAAGGATGAGAATTCTCTAAAAGAACTTTTTTTTCCTTAATTATTTTCTGGAACCTTTTCCTAATTGCTTTTAGTTTGTTTTCCATTCCCTGTAACTTAGAGCCATCTGTGGATATAACTTTCTTCTCTTACGTCATGTTAAGTATAGACAGGAACAGGTTTCTGCTTATTATAGTTGCTGTTCTGAAAACATCCACTAAGTATTGAACATGAGATGTCCAGTTAAGTTTGGATTCTAATCGCAGTCCCAAGTATTTAACACTATTGCATACAGGATATTCAATGTTATCAAACTTCAACATCATTGGGTTGACCTTTCTCATGTTTCTAAACAGGACAACTGCAGACTTGTTCACAGAAAGTTCGAAACCATTGTCCAACAGACATCTATGCACACTTTCCATTGATTTCGAGAGTCTTTCCAATAACACCTCCAGACAAATATGGGAACCATAAATGCAAAAATCATTCACAAATTGGGTAATTTTAATATTTTCACCAGTAAACTCCTGACTTACTTTTTTTACTGTTTTTTTGGATATTATGGAAATAGCTTACTTGCCAGTTGAAGTTTAGTCATGTTGTTAATGTATATGAGAAACAGTACAGGTTCTTGTGTGGAACACCAGTTTCTACTCTATGTCTTGTGCTTGTTTCATTATCAACTCAACACTTTGGGTTCTATTCTCAAGGTAGTTTTCAATCAATTTTTGCAGCAATCCGACTATTTTCACTTCATCCAATTTAACCAGTAGTGATTTTGCAGCTTTAAACCTTCCTGATGGCAGTGCTCTTATTATTGATGGTATTCCATGATGGTAGATTGCAGTTTGATTTATATGACACAGGGCTCTTAATGCTTTCTTCTGCAGCAGGAAAATTGCATGAGCTGATGACGACATACCCCACAAAAGGACTCCATTGAAGAGGGGAAAGTAAACCATCTTTGCAGCTTGGTGGGTATCAATCTTCTTCAGTCTTCTTATAGACTACCACTGATTTTTGAACAGCCTGTTTTCCATTTGCTAAGTACAACCTAAGCAAATTCTGAGCTACACTTCTCATGCTGTAGTGACCTTCTCCTTCTTGTCCAATGTTAAAGTTATCGTTTCTATCATCCTCAAAGATGCTGTACTGGTTAATTTACTCTTTTGGTAGCCATGCTTGTTGTCACTTAATTCATTGCTGTCTTCTTTTTGATATAAAGGCACATTCTTTGTCACCTTCAAGGTCTTGGGGAAAACACCCTCTGTGAAGCACCTATTAATTGCTAGACTCAAAGGGCAATCCACTTCCTCCTTAATCCTTTTCAGTAAAGCAGTTGACAATCCATACACGTCTTTTATATGTTTTTCTCCCCCTTGGTTGTAAGAATTAAGAAGATAGTGTTTACATCTTGTTGTTCCTGTATTAAAAGTTCCAAGGGATTCAAATCTGTCTTGTCTATGCTATCAATGGTACGTTCACCCACTTTACTGAAATATTCATTTAAGATCTCTGCAGTTAGTGTGGACACTTTCTTACATCCTCTTTTTCTCCTTTCTAAGTTTATTACCTTCTATATTGGTCTGGATATATTGGTATCATTTTGGATTATACCTGAATTGTGTTCTCGCATGCATTGTAAAAATACATAAACGTGTTGTGGAAATACATATAACTTTCCTCAACCAAACTAGACCGCAACACTTTTGATGTTTTTTATTTTCTGTTCTGGAACATTTGTGAATACATCACTCAGATAGTTTTCACTGTCTTTTGCAATTTGTGTTGGGTTATTAACAATTGGTCTCATACTGTAGAGCTTTTACAGTCTCTAGTAAAGCTTGTCTCCATCTCGACACCTTCAGTAGGTCTACATTACAGTCACCAAAAATATAAATATCTTTGTGCGGGAGTCTGCAATTGATACAAAGGATTAACCGCTTAATTGCTTTAACAGTGTCCTCCAGTGTTAATCCATTAAAAACATCACCTGTGCTTGCAGCAGACTTGGTCAACTGGTCCACCAGGTTCATTTTCTTCAATTCCAATGTGTTTTAGTGGTTGAAGAAGTGCTCTGTCTCACATAGTTTTTGCTGTAAAATCTGTAAATCTACACAACGGCATGCATCAGAAGGATCATAAAAGATACAACCTGTGTACTTTTTTTAGAAAAGATTCATTTGAATAATTGTTGTTAGGCTGGTCAACTCATCTATGGTACCTAATCCTTTCCTAAAACCAAATTGGTTTACCGGTAGGGCATTATTTTTGTTAAGCCATCAGATTAATCTCTCTTCAATCATCTTTTAATGAATATCTTCATGAGTACTGTATTCTTGTGATCTCAGGAATATTTCATGATTTTAAGGAAAATGTAATTAAGTTACTATTTTTAATATTTAGTGTCAGTAGATTTGTATCAAGCCATTTTTCAATTGTATCCATTGATCTTTCTTAACTTCTTTATTCTCCAGGCTTTTCCCGACTTCATCTCTTGGTGCTCTATTAAACGCTTCTTCCAGATCTATAAATGCAAGTGTGTTTTCTTACTAAACTCTCTGGTTCTTGAAATACCTTGCTTAATACAGAATATATGGTCTTGTACACTTTAGACCTTCCAGAAACTGCTCTGGGCCTCTGACATCTTTTAACTCTAAGTTTGTGCTCCAATATTTGTTAGAATAGTTGTGTCACGTTCAAGAGGGTTATTATGTTACCCTGTTTGTCTATTTTCTATTTTGTTCCATGACAATCCCTTCTATTATCTTATCATTTATCTTCGGTTGCATGACTGTCCTTTTTTTATTTTTATTTTTGAATAGAACATAATTCGTTTTTTCTCTGTTGATGCTCAATAAGTTATTGTTTAGCCAATTGGTGAGTTTCATTAGGTCTTCATTGATTATTTTTTCTAATGCTTTTGGATCTCT